>ML675649.1:37213844-37236018 GCA_007922155.1 Mesoclemmys tuberculata | reverse complement strand
TATGTTAGAATTGTTATAAAGAGAACAATGATCAATTGCTTGCCATGTCCACTGAAGATAGGACAAGAACTAATGGGTTTGATCTGCTGTAATGGAGATTTAAATTAGATATTGGGAAAAAATTTCTAACTGTAAGGGTTGGTAAGCTCTGGACTAGTCTTCCAAGAGAACTTGTGGAATCCCCATCACTAGAAATTTTTAAGAACAGATTGGACAAATACCTGTCAGGGATTGTCTAGGTTTACTTGGTCCTGCTCAGGTCGTGGGCTGGACTTAATGACTTCTTAAGGTTCCTTCCAGCCCTATATTTCTATGATTCTATGTTTATATGGAATATTTGATAGATAATAAAAAAGTAACAACAGAAGAGAATAAAAATATTGATGTAACTTCAATTTTCACAGACAAAAAAGCTGCTGTTTAATAAATCTTTCCCCTTGAAGTTAAACAGTCATTCTCCAACAGCCTTATATACTGTGGCAATTTGCAGCATGCAGGAGATTTATTAACCGGCAATGCATAATGATATCATAAAAGTTATCAGCGGGAAGCTGCAGGTCTTGGCAGCTGGAAAAGGACCAGTTGGGTCTTTTGGCACTTGGTGAGGAACTGGGAGGCATAAAATGATGGCATAAAATTAGAGTTACTTTCTTGTAGTAGTGAATAACAAACTTTATTAGAATAAGAACAACAGTATTAGCCCTAAAGTTACTCTCTTGTTCTCAGATTCACTGTAAAGGTTCTGCCTAGTACCTTATCCAGTCCCCATCCTGCCTGATGTCTTGATACAAGTTTAAAGAAACAGTACTGATAGTCTCATACACTCCCCACTTATTTTCTGAATAAATAAATTCCATAGGTTTAGGACAATTTTCAGCAGGATTGTCTCCTTTCTCTAAGGGTGTGGTGTTATCCCCATTGCCACATGACAATTCAACTAGATTTGAAACCAGCCAAAGATGTTTTCGGAGTGCTGAGAGTCACAGTGATGTAGGATTGCAAAGTGCAGCTATACGCAGGTTCATCAGGATTGGGTTTCCTGGATTAGGCTTGTGTGTGCTTTGGGCTGCATCCTGACTGCTGAAGAAAAAGCCTAAGAATGCTTAAATTTGGCATCTTTTAGCTTCACTGCATTCAAACGGGGACATCATTTAGGATACTCTTTCACATTTCAGATAATTCGAAAAGCTCAAGTGATTTCACTCCCATTTTCTTGCTGATAGGACTACAGAGGGAGTCCTCACCAGCCCTTCAAACTAGAGAAATCTATTCCAAAAGAATAAAAATTCCTTGGGGTTAAAAATTTTTAGGAAGTGTGCCTTAGACCCCACCCCTTTCAGGCATCTCCCTTCTCTAGCTGCATACATTATCAGTTTCAAGTCTTTAGTAGTTCAGGTGCCACTTGGAAGGGTGTGAAGTGAAGTGAATGGAGCAAGCCACGAGAGGCAAGTCAGCAGGCAGCTGAAGTAATGTTGCTACTTGGTTGATGGGTGGCCAAAAATAATTTTCACCTGGTTGTTTGGAAGCTTCAGTTTCTCTTTTTCAAGTAAGCAAGGGTTCCTTCCGAAAACACTTCTGATACTAACCCATGGAGTGTTTGGGTACAGTGAGCACAGATTTTGTTTCACAATTAGGCAGAAGGGGAAATAAAGACAGCAGTAGCCTGACTTGGTTCTCTCCCTTTTTTTCATTAATCCAGAAAACATATGCTGAGCCAGCTGCATGATTTCCTTCACGCATGCAAGTCAAGGGAGGGAAGCAGACTTCAGCAATCAGTGTTAAAAGGCCATTTGGAAGGAAGCATCACTAGCTAGCACAAAAAAAGGTCAGGAAAAAAGACATGGCACTGTAACTACCAGTGGGAAAGAGGAAGTGCAGGCAAACCATTTCTTTTGATGCCTGGGTTATCTGAATTTTTTGTATGAGCTGACTGTGTTCCAGAAAATACTCCAGCTCCTTCTTGTGGTTTACAGCACCACAGAGAGTAGGAAAGCTGGGAAATAAAAAAGTACAGCTACTGAATAGATAATCCCTTGGATTATCCATCCATGTTACCCATCCATGTTAAAGAGCTATTGACACAAATTTGCTTGTCTAAGTAAATATCTTCCAAATCTGCCAGTGGCAGAATCTTGAAATAAACACATTTCACAAATGACGGGCTCAGTGTGATTTCCAGAGAACTTTCAATCAAATCAGTGGCTGAAACTGACTTGTGCTTCTCCTGCAGTCTTCTCGCAACTGTATAAAGCTGAGATAGCTTATGAGAGCATAAAAGCTAATTGAAGCTGGTTGATTTCTTGCCCATCCCATGGAAACAAGCAATCTATATGTATGATCCCTTTGCTGTGTTCCCTCTAAAACAGACATTCGGAAAACATGCTAGTTTGTATGAACGCTAAAAACAAAACATATTACAAGTGGGGTCCCATGTCTAAGTCTCTCGGTGGTTTCTTTATCAAATATACTCCATTTATAAAACTAAAGTCTTTCCCTCCCCATCTGATTCCCACCTTGAAAAGCTCAACCTAGAATCTGAGTGTCAGGGTGGGTCCTTTCCATCTAGTGCATCATCACCAATAATAAAGGTTCAGCAAGGAAAAGGAACACCTTTGCACTCATGCTGTTGTCTTTATTCCTATTAAGTCACCATTGCAATCCTAGCATAGTCTGTCATTGTGAGCTTTGCTTCATGTAAAATATCAAGTCTGAATTAGTGCCTGGCCTGATTGCGGCCTTGCTATGGGTTACTGCTTCAGTTCCTCAATGCTTAGCAGCTCTGCTAGAGATGAACAGATCTTCAGCTGACGCAACTCAGCATTGCTCTGCTGAAGTCAATGGAGTTGTGACCAATTTATACCAGCTAATGCTCTTTACAGGAGATCTCACATATGACTTTCTTCACCAGCTGATCTTTTTTAATTAAATGCCTTTATAAAAGTGGCTTAAAAACCCAACCTCCACTCATATCTCTTCAGGTAGGACATCTAGTACTCTGTCAAAAAGATTTCTGTTGGTGCTTATACCATTAATGTGAGAGTTACCTCAACTACTTTTGCAGATCTGTTTCCATGTAACCTTCCAAAAATCTGCATATGTAATATTTATTTCTAAATAGTTTTAATAGCAAAAACTACTCATTTTCATTATCAGAGTTCTTGCAAGTTTGTTCCTGAAGGTGCCACTAAATAACTAATCATGGAACAAGTGTTGCATCAAGATCTTTATAAATGTACAGAGTGGTTCTATTCCCACTGAAAAGTAATATCAGGAGCCAGACTATTAATTCAGGCATTAGTTCAATTACATCGTTTTCCATTAGAGCTCAAACCCAAAATATAATGCATCTTTGGTATTGCTGCAGTTATAGATTATCTAATACTGAGTGTAATGAGACTAGCAGACTTGTAAACAATTAATGGGTAAGCAGTTTCAAAGATACAGTTCAATAGCTATAGACCCAGGGATCCGTGTCACATCAATATATGCAGATAGCTCCTTTTAATATCAATATCAAATGCACAATGACAGAAGACTAGGCCCCTTGGAATAATCTGGGTTAGGGTTAATTGACCTTTTAAAAGCACAGTATTGGCTCTGACCTACCTCAAGCTTTGTCTACAATGGGAATTTCAGCTGTTAGTGTCCAGCCATCTGCATAGCTACACCACTTCAAACCTGTAATGGAGACAGACATAATCACTATAAGCCGAATTTTGCAGCCGTGTAGCTTACATGTGTTGATACACTGGTCATTGGCAATAATGGCAAGGCAAATCTGTAGTGCAGGTAAAAAGCCTCATTTGTGTAGCAAATTTAAATGTCTTTTGATCAAAAGTATGTTCTTTCATTAACACACCATTCAGTACAACAGTTCCCAGCACCATTGCCCACTGTCTGCGTAAATGCCGTATGTTATTCCAAATGCTGTACGCGTAACAAAGGACAATATTTGTAATCTACTTAGCAAGCTGCAGAGAACAGCTTTTTCACAACTGAAATGAAGAAATTATTCAAATCTTAATCGACACAATAACCCATGCTGAAAATAGAACATTAGAGACCCAGATAAAGCTTCTGCAGTCTAGCTGGGGCTAGCGTTATCAAGTCACCAGTCAAAGAAAATACAGATTCAATATAAAGCACGGCCTCCCATACAGCAGTTGATCCTGCTTCACATTCAGTAGGAGTGTTGCGTGTGCAAACTCCTCCAATTTCAGTTTCATCCACTGATCCAGATCCTACAACGGCCATGGTGTGAAGGGGCCACATCCTCATTCTGGTGGAGAGGAGACTAATGAGCTCTTTTGGGCCTGTTCAGCACTAACGAGGTGAACCAGTGAGGCTCATTCTGCCTGGAGGTGGGGGGAGCTTAAAGCCAGAAAACTCCCCACAGGAAGGAGGGCTGCTCCACATCAGAGACTGTTGACAATAGAGACAGGTCAGCCAAGAGGGAGACAATCACAGGGCTCAGTGCCCCTGAAGCTGCATGGCCCAGCTGCAAAGCTGGCTTCCCGGAGAGGAGGGGCTGGAGGTAGCACTCAGTAAAAGACTATAGATTTGCTGATAGGCCAGGCCTGAAGAGCTGAATCCTGAAAAACTGCCTGAGATCCAGGCCACCTTTTGTCTGTCTTTGCTTTCATTCAGACTCTCCTCTCTCATAAAAGAAAGAGATTAATTAAGGCTGTTAGCTAAGGGAGTTCATCTTTCACTCAAGCACTGGAGGCTTGTGGTTTTGGAGCTGAAAAGTGTCAAGTTTCTGCACCTGGCTCTCCTGAGGCATGTGTGATTTATCTTGTAATTGTCTCTGTTGTCTGTTGCATGTTTGTTGCAAAGTGGAATGGTGGGATCCTTCCATTACAATATATTTCTGTACCAGTTAGATGCAGACTGAGTGATGGCATTTAATCTTCCACACATTTGCTTACAAAGAGGGCTACAATCCTGATACGTGGGGGAGCTACCACTAGTCCTGTAGTCATAGATGTGTAGATAGGAAGGTTGAGTGGTGTTGATAGGTATTCATCCCACATGCGGATAACTTTACGTTATTTGAAACTTGACTGTTTTCCTTGATTTCATAATCCACTATTGATAGTCCTAGAAATACTTTATTTAGATTTCACACAAATAGAAATGGCAGAATGGTAGCATAGCATGATGGGCTATGATCACATCAGATCACATGATGCACATGGTCTCCCCTCATGCTGAGCTGCTGCAGTACATCAAAGTCTTTGGCCATAGTGCGTCATGGAAGATTTTCAGCACACTTCACTTGCTCTGTGGGTAATATGAAAGTGACAAAGGTGATGAACTTGGATATTATGCTGAATAGTGTTGATCTACTGAGATCTACTCAGCAAGTGACATAACTGAGATAGTGTGTTGCACCTACACTAGCATACACAATAGCGAGATGAGACAAAAAGTAAAAACATTTTCTTGTCTGCTTTGCAAGCCACAATTCTGAAACTTTCTTCACTTTGAGCATCAATAACCTGTTGGTTGCCTGGTTGATTGTTTAGTTGGTTTGAAAGACCAGCATATGTAATAGTAATTCCACAAATCTACTGATTCATTTGAAACCTCTTAGTTAAGATCGGCATGTGAAAGATTTGACTGTTTTGCTAAATGCCTTTTGGGGATCAAATCACACCTATTTGTACAGATTTACACATACACATGCATGTGTAGAGCCTTTGTTCACAGGAGATGGAAAAAATACGAGTGGAATATAAAAATTAAAGATGGGCAGAAGTTGGGATTTGTAGACCATTCAGGGTTTCCCAAAACACCTCTTTCCTATAGCAGAAAGGATTGCTGTCATTTTTAATCATTTCACAAGTGCAACCTTGAGAAGTTTATTTAGGGGAGATTCTGCGTTTGTGAGTGCTGACAGAGACGCCATCACTGGTTCAAAGTTAGGCTGACTTTCTAAAATAATGTATCTCTGGCTCTTTGAGCACGTCAATGTTTAGCAGGTCCTGTGCCTTCCGAATCACTGCAATTAAACCATTCTTGCATTCGAAGCATCCTGGTTGCTGGGCTGAGCCTCCTAGCACAGAAGCAGTGTAAGAAGGGTCCTGTCATGTGGGAGATCTGAATTCAGAAGCACATTCAGGGAGGTCACATTTTCGAGAGGAAGGATGGTCCAGCAGTTAGTTTGCTAGCGTGGGATTCAGGTTCACTTCTTTGCTCTCTCAGCAACTTTGTGCGTGACCTCAGGCAACTAGCCTCTCTGTGCCTCCTTCGCCATCTGTAAATGAGAATAAATAGCACTGCCCTGCCTCACAAGGGTATTGTGACAATAAACGAGTCACTCAGACACTATGATAAGTGACCATATAAATATCGAACCCAGAAAGAAATCCCGCCAATGGAGACATGACTGGTTATTCCTCTTCTTGCAAGGTATTTATAATTAATACCCGTGCTGGGCTGGGTACGGTGCAGTGATTGGGAAAGTATGAGTGCAAAGCTTAAAGTAATTGAATATGTTAGAAGACAAGAGTTGGCTCCTGCATTACTGCCTTTTCTGCCCCACTTCAATTTAATAGTTTATAAATATTTACATGCAGTTTCATCATGAAATTGAGAGATTTTCTTGCATTTATTTTTGTAGACTGGGTTGCTTAGATGTCTTGGTCAGCATTTGCTTACATATTGGACAACAGATGCCAGTTCCAAAACACATGATCGCCCTGCGGCAACTTTCATATGTAATCTTGACAGGTCAAGGTAATACAGTACATTTAATCTCATGGGGAAAGTGGCAGAGGGATGGAGTAGTTCTGGGGGGCAGGGGAAAGAGGAAGCTACATGATTTCTTAATGATCAGATGGATGAAATGCCAGAGGTGTTGGCTTCACAGAATGCTGAACTGTGAGCAGCCAGCAAAGATTAATGGTGAAAAGCAGTGTGGTCTGGTGACTTGTGGTATTGGTGTGGGATTTCAGGAGAGCTGGCTCTGTTCCTGACTCTCCCAGTGATGTACTGTGTGATGCTCTGCGAATCACTTCCCACTTCTGCTTCCCCTTCCACCCAATGTCGGTCTTGTCTATTTAGATTTATAAATTTTTCATGGCACCTAGCCCTATAGGGCCCTATGTAGGGCTACTGCAGTGGTCACAATAATAATGAAAGTGTCACTGAAGTCTCGCTAACGTCTGCCATATCAAAATTCAGTACCTCTTTAAAAATCACACAGTTAGAATGCCTGGAAATGAACAGTGAAGGGATTCAGCTTGTTCCCTACTGTCATTTTTCTTCACGTCTCTCAATTTTTACTACCCACCCACGCTTAATTATGTATGTTCTGTTCTGTAATGGAAATATAAGGTTAGATTTTAATCTAGATATCATGTACTGTTTATTAAATGTATAAAGAAGATTCTGAAAGGAATGAAGTCCCATGGTGCAATAAATGATGCCTTAGTTCCCAGCGTGGTGTGCTGGTGGAGTAGAAGAATGGATTTGATTGATTAATTGAAGGAAAGATTGAACTATTTGGTGTTCTGTGACTTGTAGAAATTTTGGTGTTGAGAGTTTGTGGAAATCTATGTCAACCCTACAAGTTTGTGTTTTAACTCTATTGTGTAGCAGCATGAATACCTTGGATTTTTGACGAGAATAATGTTGTAGTGCTGGATGCTGGACTATGTTGGAAATTGGTCCTTGGAATAGAAAATGAGAATGTATTATTCCTTAGTAATTGGTGTGTCTGGCTCCCCTCCCACATGCTCTGGCAAGTCCATAGGAGTTTTTGAGTCTGTGTATGTAACAACCATGATAGCTGACACAAAGGATTCAGGAGCTCTGGAGCTGAAAACATGAGTCCCCACGGGTTGTGCTAAAGAGTCAGGCTCTCAAGTTGAGATATGTTATAGACTCAAGTCTTCTCTAGATTGGGCACAGTGAGGGACACAATATATACTGACCAGTGGATTAGACATACAGTCTAAATTACAGAGTTAATGAACTCTGGCTGGTCCCAGATTTGAGGGAATGCAAAGTGGTCTTGGGTCAACTGTGCAAAGGGCATGTTGGCATCAGCTAAAAATCTAGCTCCTACTGTAAAAAACTCTCTCTACCCAATTACCAATCCCCTCAGCCACACATTTCTCTCTCTCTCTCCAGTTTTACCCAGGCATAACACCATTGACTTCAATGGAATAGTAACTCTAACTTGTGACTCTCTGAGAGAGGGAGAGGGAGAGGGAGAGGGAGAGGGAGAGGGAGAGGGGGGGGGAATGGCCTTCTGTGTTGGTTTGACAAGTTATATCACTCTTGATGCTACTTTGGTTTTACTGTCTTACTGTGCTTCCTCCCATTGGTCACAGCATCCACAAACCAGGAGAGAAAAAGAAAGACCAGCAATTTTCATAAGCTTTAAAATGTCAATGAGCAGCAGACAATGCAAGTCAATGACAGCAGTAATTTTCCTTTTTCTCTAATTAATTGATGGTAATCCCCTACTGTACTAATTAAAACCTATAAAAATATGATCTTGAAAACCTGCTATCAGTACCAGTATTACAGAATTAATATTTACATACGAAATGGAGTGTCTTTGAATATTGGTTTTTACACAGTTTTTTCTCATTCTGTTTATTTTGATCTCATTAAATCTGAGAGTAACTAACCAGAGACAAATAAATGCCCTGCTAAATGGAATAGGGGAACTTTGCAATGATACAGCTGTGTTGGTTTTGATAGCCCAGCTCTTTGAAGGTGTGTAGGCACCAAACTTCCATTGAAATCAATGGGAGTTAGGCTTTTAAATATTTTTAAAGATCTAATCAGATGTTCTCTTGCAATGAATGGTATTCTGTCTTGTTGGGCCATCAGTCACAGAGTGTGCTAATATTCCCCATTCTCCAATGGGACTTCTAGCATTTAAACTATTCTGTGTATTTCTCATGAGAATCAATCAGATCAGGGAGCAAATTAACAGGTCATACCTCCTCTCTTTGTCTATCAGAGGGTTTTGTATAAAGCCAGTCCTGAGCCAGCCAACACCTATGCACAAGCCAAACATTGAATTGCATTTTCTTGCTGCTAACTGTATGCACTGTATTGCAAATTCATATAATGCAGTATAAAATAATGCCCCCAAGTCCTTTTCAGCACTACTGCTTTTTAGGTTTTTCCTGCCATTGTGTAACTTTTTTTGGATCTGGGCTAAATTAATCAATTCTTCAGGAAAAGTGTTGGAGTATAAGGGAAGAAACAACAGTTCTGCTGGTTTGTTTTCCCTCAGATGGGAAATGCTACTGGGCTTCAACCAAACATTTGTAAGATGTATCTGTGTCCTTCATGGCTAATTATGGCCAGGGAGAGATGTTGGTCGCTATGAATGGTTAGAATGTTAATGCTGCCTTTGCCAAGAGTGGCAAATTTCAGGCTTTGTTCATCAACGTGCTATTTTTAATTATTGTTGCAACTAATTTACAAGTGCAGATGTAAGGCTCACTGATCTGTAATTCCAAGCATCACACAAGTACCAGCATTTACTATTCTCCAGCACTCTGATATGGTCACTGATTTTAAGGATTATATTATTTTAGTTAGCAGATCAACCTCTTTATATTCATTTCCTTCAGAACTACTTGCAGCTCACCAGTAGAAATATATACCATCCAGTTCTGGTGACTTGTTCCAACACCTTCTCTTGACACCTTTCTGAAAGACTCCATCTGTGGGTTGGCAGAGAAAGTGCTAATCCTTTGCCTTAGGAATGGCCACAGCTGTTTTCAAAGTTACTCAGGAGGGGATAGAGACAGCTGTGAAGAAGAAGTTCCTCTGTTATGCTATCTAAGACGGTGCTCACCATAGGCTTCTAAAGTCAGAGAACATGCTTCTCTAAAATGCCTCAAAAGGATCCATTTAAATTCCAGATGATAGCCTAAAAGACTGAAGTATTTCTCCCCTCCCCCTTTCTTCTTGGAGTCGTGTAGGAAACTCGCAAAAGACTGGGAGTGAAAAGCAGCTTGGAGATGGAAGCTGAGGTAGGTTAATCCCCCTTTGTTATCTGGAGAGAGGAAAGAGCAGTTCTTTCTGACAAATTGAGATTTCTGTTTAGCGTGAAAGGGGTGGACTCTTG
This sequence comes from Mesoclemmys tuberculata, assembly GCA_007922155.1. Taxonomy (NCBI): domain Eukaryota; kingdom Metazoa; phylum Chordata; order Testudines; family Chelidae; genus Mesoclemmys; species Mesoclemmys tuberculata. The sequence goes on along the minus strand of ML675649.1, from coordinate 37,225,913 downwards.
GTTTGGCTGAGAACCTCGTGATCTAACTCTTCACCCCATGATTCCTGCTGCTTGCTGTTGTCTTCCGTATGCCATTCTCCAAAGTATGTGTTAGGCTCAAACAAACTTTCAAGACCTGCCATTTAATGATGCTCTTCCTTACAGCTCCCTCTCACTGAGGGATATGCAGGTCTGTTGTGACTTATTCGTGCTATGGTTAAGTAGAATCCATGCTAAGTTAAAAACCTTAATTCTATATTAGAATCTCTTTGATTAGCTGATTCACTTTTTTTCCCAAGTCCCTCTTGCTGAAGCTTATAGTGTCAATAGTGCTAGCTTCTAGGTAAAATTACTTCCCTGAAGGTGTTGAACTTAATTATATGGCCATCATTATTTATTGACTAAATTACAGTTACTACTTAAACTAAATCTTGTGTTAATTCAGGGATTTAGTCAAGAACAGTCATTTATGTGCTTTCCAACTAGATGTGGCTATTTAAGGTGCCCCAAAATTACATCTGTAATCCTTAGAGAGACAAGGAGAGTGAGGTAATATCTTTTATTGAACTAGGGATGTGCGGTTGGAGGGTCTTTTCTCCACATATTGAAACAGGTGTTCTCAAGGTATTTAGGTGGCCTTCTAGTAGAGAACATGCTTCAATGTGGAAAAAAAATCCCTCTACAACCCTAGCTGTCACCTACTGCCACACATTGGAAGCTTTGTTATTAAACAATTAAAACCCATACTCAATGGGGATCAGATTCTGAAAGAAATCTTCCTCAAACCCTCTCTTCTGGCCTTCAAGCAACCCCTCAACCTCACCAAGCACATCATCAGAAGCAAGCTCTCATAGACCAGAACACACCAACTCAAAATAGCACCAGACCTTACCAGAACAACAGATGCAAAATCTGCTGATATATCTCCACTATGATGACCAATAACCCCCATAATGCACCTTTCAAGATCCATGAATCCTACATATGCCTATCACAACAGGTGGTGTTCCAGTGTACCCAGTAACCCAATAAATGCCCCAGTAACACATATGAGGGTGAAACAAGGCACTCGCTGTGCTCTCAGATAAACTCGCAAAGAATGATAAAAGACAAAAACACCCTATCACCTGTGGGCGAACACTTTTCACAAAACAATTACTATCTATCTGACCTCTCAGTTCCTCTCAAAGGAAACATGCCACAGCACCTTCAAAAGATGAGCCAAGAAGCTGAAATTCATAACTTTGTTAGATATTAAAAATCATGGTCTTAATAAGGCCATTGGATTTATGACTCATTAAAGCAATCTATAATTCCCTAACCCTCCTTTTCTTATGACTGCAGAGGTATTAACTGCCCAATTCACCTTGCATGGTCTGTTACAACACATTATCTCCTCATGCCAAACAATCAGTTTCACCTTGTATTTATCTGTGACACTGAGAACCTTTCTAGACCTGAGGAAGAGCTCTGTGTAGCTCAAGAGCTTGTCTCTTTCATCAATAGAAGGTTGGTTCAATAAAAGATATTACCTCACCCACCTTCTCTCTCTCATATCTTAGGACCAATATGACTACAACAACACTGCAGATCTCCAATCCTTTTCCCATTATGACACTTCACTAGTTTATATGTGGGAATTTGAAGTCATTAATACTTATTGGTATAATTTACATCGCTCAGGGAGGTGAAAAAACGCACCACCAAGTAACATAAGTTACACTGACAGAATCACCAGTTTGGACAGCACTCTGTTGATGGGAGTAGCTACCATTGTTCATTGGGCATGGTTTTATTCTGCTGATGGGCAAGCTTTCTCTCATAGGCATAGAGCGGCCACGTGAGAGATCTTTCAGCAGCACAGCTGCCTCAGGACAGCTGTGCCACTGCAAGCTCTCTAGTGTAGACGCAACCTCAGTTTTGTTAGGACTTGATTGCCTCTCTGAGCTCCTTTAACATTGTGTGCTGGGTATCTGATCCAGCTCCTATTGGAATTGATGTGACTCTTTCCATTGACCCCAGAAGGAGTTGGACTGGGCCTCTTTTTCCTGATCAGAAGCCCTACTGGTATATTTGTAGTGTCATAATACAAGACTCGCAGTCATACTGAATATTTTACTTCAGAATAAAGAAATATACCAATCAGACTATTCCACTTTATAGACACTTTTGTTTATATATATATCTGACTCCACAGAATGTATAAATATAAAAATGTCAATGTTGGGTAGGGCTGATTGAAAAATGGGAATTCTTTTCCATGGAAATACTTTGAACAAAACAAAGTTTTATTTTCTCAATATACTTTCTTGAAAACCTTCAGTTTTTTGATGGAATAGCTGAAAACTCAGTTTTAAACAAAGCAAAATGATGTTATAATTTACTTGTAAAAAATGTTCTTAATTCAATAAATCATTTTTGTTGTACCTTTTGAGCTTACTGCTAGATCCTCTCCACTTTTTTCTCTTGTATTAAAATGTACTTAAATTCTCTCTTTAAAAATAAAGAGCATATTTGTCTTATAGTTTTAAGGTCAGAAGCCCAAATTTATCCTGGTGTGGCTTTGTTTCTTCACTGGTACATCACCAATGAGTTTAGCCCATTCTCTGTTGTTTATATGTGAGATTTTCAAAAAGGCTCAACATTGAACTAACTCGATTCTCACTGGACCCAGCCGAGTTCTTCTAATGACTTCAATAGGAGCATCTAGGCTCATACTGAGTGCATTTGAAAATCCTGTCCTATGTACTTAGCTGAATGTTTGTTTGATTCTCAAGCACGTGCTGCATCTGGGGTGAATATCAGCATGATGTGGTCTGTATTGCCTGCCGTCTAGGAAAACATTGTACTTTATATAAATGCCTTCTGTCTATTTGAATGACAACAATGGGTGAGGTAATATCTTTTATTGGATCAACTTCTGTTGGTGAGAGAGACAAGCTTTCAAGCCACACAGAGCTCTTCCTGAGGTCTGGGGAAGGTACTCTATTTATATTTTTCCAGACAAATATTGAATAGTTTTTAAAACAGTGTTGTTTTAACAATATGGGAACAATAACAATATGGGAAATTGTAGCTATGGGTGGAAGCAAAGTCATTATAAGTCATATTTTTTTATCTGCAGTTTTTCTTTACCACATGACTTGAGAGGAGGGGAATAGCTGGACTAAAGCACTCTTAAGATCAGAGGTGCGAAAATGTGACTCCTTTGTAAACCCCGTGGCAATCTTTCTCAGATACACAGGTGATCTTTGGCCTTAGCTAAGGATCTGGACTATACCTTATAGAGGAGGCAAACTTCTAAGACTTTTATATAGTGCCCATCACATGGTATCTGCGAAGAATTTATAAATAAGGCAACCCACCAGACTGCAATGTCTGGAGGCCTATATTGCCCCTATAGAAGCTTCAAAAATGGAAAAACACCAATGAGAAGTCAGTTTTATATCCTGAGGTGGCCAGCAGAGTCTAACCTACAGTATAGTGAACACACTTCATATTTAATCAAATGAATAATAGAGAGTTTGAGGGATTAGCTGCCTGCTTCCTTTGGGATATGCAGTGGGACATAGAAATAGTCAATCTTAGAGAGACAAGGTAGATGAGGTAGTATCTTTTATTGAACCAGCTTCTGTTAGTGGAAGAGACAAGTTTTCAAGCTTACACCGCTACAGCTTGCATAGCTATCAGCACTCTTCTATTTATGTGCACAGGCTAAGTGGACCAACGCTGGAGAATCCACTGTGTCCCGGCATACCCAATCCAGTTGCCCAGTAGTGAACTTCTTGTATCTCCTTGCCTCCTTGAGTCTGTCGTATTTCAAATCTGATCTGAAAACACAACTTTTTTCTCTTGTCCATATTGCACTTCTTCATTTGTTGTTCATTTTTCTTATTTGTCAAGTCAGAATTGTCACCTCCTACCTTGACAGTACATGTTCCCTGATGGGCTAGTGCCGTGAGGGAGGGGAATGGGCCTAGTCCAATCAGCAGAGCCAAGTCAGCATTGAAAGGGCCATAACCTGCAGCTACCTTCATTCCACCTTTCCTGGAGCAAGGGGGAACCAGGGAGGGAATTGTGACTCTGGGACTGGATGATGGACAAAGTTCAAACTGGAAAAATGCCAGTTTAGGAGTAAGGGTAGTTGCCCACTGGAACAATGACCAAGAAATGTGGCAAATTCTCCATCAGTTGGAGTCTTTAAGACAAGGTTGGATGTCTGAAAGAGATCCTCTAATTAAACCACAAGCTCTTCTAAATGCAGAACTAATGAGGTGGAAATGATGACCTGTGTTGAAGAGCCCAGACTAGGGGATCATAATAGTCCCTCTGGCCTTAACCTATGAACACTTTGAGGTTTTCTCCTTGTGCTGGGCAGATTATAATTTCACAATCTCATCATAAATAACGATGGAATCAGCACTATGTAGAGAGCTCCTCCCCTCATAGACTCTCAGATGCTGACAGATGAGTCATTGGGATACCATGGGGAGGTGCTTACACATATGTATTTTTAATGAGTACAATATGCATAAAACTTTAAAATGTATAAAAACTTTTATATTCTGCATCACAAAGTTTGCTGCACAGCTGCTGAAGTTTGGAAATGCCATTGGCTCAGCTGTTCGGGTTCAAGGTTACAGAATCTGCTGGCAGAGTATTTTGTTCTGAATATGATTTTTCTTTTAAGTTTCTTTGAACAGCCTTGTTTTCATACCTCATCTTCAAACACAGCACAATGTAGTCACTCTCTTAAAACGAAAATATACCTATCCACAGCAAGTCTTCACATAATGACGTCTCTTTAAAAAAATTCTCTCTTGGACAGGGTACAGTTTATGGTCCTGAAGCAGCTATTTAGGTCCTTGTGGTGCCATGTGCAGATGCCATCCCTAGGCTGGAAGCAAAGAGTTAATCCATCCTGGTGAAGAAGGCCCACAGCTGGTTGCACTCAGTGTAAAGATGCTTGGAAGGTCATGTGTGTGACTATATAAAGCAGTGCTCCCAGCTCAATCTGAGAGGAAGGTCTGCCATGGTGCTCTCTGTGAAGACCAGCAGATGGACAGCTGCCTGAGAAAAGAGACATGGCTAACAGTTCAGTGGGAACTGGGGGGAGCCAAGCGAATGGGTGAGCAAGAAGAGTGGGAGACCTTGCTAGGGAATGCCTGTGAATGCCTTTGTGCTTCCTCTTGGTCATCCTGGGGAATAGGTTGCCAGGTCAATGCCCCTTCCTGAGGTTGCATGCTGTCCTCTGCCTCTCTCTCTGGGTCTGCAGGCCCTTTCTTGCTCTGCTGATGCTGCTTCTTGGTGACTTGGCTCCCTGACCATGTCACATATCTGTGTTGTCCCCTTGCAAGTCTTTCCTCCCTGGATGTCTTCCCAGTCACTGCCTTGTAGTGCTGTTTACTCCGTGGCTGGCAGGGGAGTGTGGGCCCACCCTCTACTCTGGGTTCCAGCTCAGGGACACTCTATATGGCGGTCAAGGTCTGTTTCCTTCTCGACCTTATGGCCTTTCCCTGAACCCTGTCAGGCCTTCCTGTTTCCCTCCCCCCTCTCTGGGTTTGCCAGCCCAAATGCACCGTCCCTTCTCCCAGGGAGTGACTGCAGACTTTCCCAGTAACCCCATTCTGCTTCCCATTTCCTGTCTCTCTAGTCCCAGCCTAGCTCCTTCCTCCCCAGCAGGACTCCCTCACTTAGCCAGCTGATTCCTTTCAGCTATGGCCTGCTGGATTAATTAGCCCCCTTCTTAGTCTTCATTAACCCTTTCAGGGCAATTATGGGGTAAACACCCCACTGCAGTCTGATACAAAGGTTTCTGTGGCTCAGAAAGATTTGGGACCAGGAGATTTTCAGAAAGGTTATATGTTTTGGGCTGTCTTTTGATCTCCGAACCTACCCTGCCCATCCCAATGTGTCAGTTAGTGCTGCCAGTTATCCCAAGTGTACAGAGTAAGGAGTCTGGTCCACTCTACAGGAGCTATCGTGGGCTGCGTGATGGAGCTGAGCTTCCAGCTTCCTCCCAAACACAAAACTTCCATGGTTCAATCTCCCGCAATGCACCATATCAACCTTGCCCTGCTAGCCCCGACATCTCCTTGTCCACCCAGCCCCACCTCTGCAGCTCCAGGGCTTTTTCACCCCCTTCTCCCAGGCCTGGGGGACATAGGCAGGGTGGTTCTCTTCTCCCCCTTCCCAGGCCTCAAATTTTGGGTGCCCAGCCTGAGACACTTGCAAGGGGGCCTGATTTTCAGAAAATGGTGGGTGCTTGCCTTCTGAAAATCAGGCTGTCGAGCTAGGTGCCCAAAATCACCAATCACTCTTGAAAATCTTGGCCTAAGTGTGTGTTCAGAGGTTATCTGGGGATCCCTACATGGGAAGGAGAGATGTAATTTTTTAGATGTTGCTGGAAAAAGCTGGATACTTCTCTTGGCTTCTCTAGTACTTTATAACTGCTCTGAAATGATATGAGCATGGCAATAAGGGACAGGGTCTCTTGGTGGGAGTGCCAAAGTTATAGAGGGTGGTTTCTCTTGATCCTTTTCGCTCTCCTTCTGAAGACCAACTTCCTTTTTGTAGAGGCCCTGATTTCAGCAAGGTTCTTAACCACGTGGCTTACTTTAAATATTGACTTTAAAGTCCTATTGCTTAGAGTTGCACATGTGCTCAAATATCCTGTGAAAGCAGTTATATATGTAGTTCCCATTGTAGTAACTGAAGAAGTCCCTGTAGGCTCTGACAGAGGAGTAAGCTTCCTGTGTCCTTTTAAATGTCATCTGCCATAGAAACAACTGTGATGTAGCAAAATGAGCACTGAATAATGGATCGAGGGAGGGAGTGAAGACAATGGGCCGTAAAGGCAAAAATAGCTCCCTTAAACTTACTTTGAGTTGCAAAAATGTCAAGAACATGAAAAGCATATAACATACATGGATTTTTCCTCTCCTCCAAAGCCTATTCAACTTTCTGAGCTATGCTAGATACAAAGAACCCTGCACAGATATAATATTAAGGACGACAATGTAATTCTGTCATTTTTCATAAGTCAGAAAATGACAAACATCATAAACCATTCAGAAGCCTTGATCACAAGTGACGTTCTCTGCCTCTCTTGAAGTTTGTACCAAACACACTCTTTTGTGAGCTTTGTGTTTGCTTCATTCATTCAGACAATATATTCTCTTGTCCAGCTAGGAAACACTTACCACCTAACACCCTGGAGTTGGCTCACTAAAAAATATCGACTTGAAAGGAGGACAATACCAACCTTGGCAAAGCTATATTAATAGATTATTTTTTAAATGGACATATATTTCTCATCACACACACGTCTGCAAAGGAGACTAATGTTCAGTATCAATGGTAACAGACCTTTTTAAGCTGTGGCTTTCTCATTATGGTGTATGGCAGATGCCTAATGGTGGATGTCTAATGTTGTGCTAGAGATGGCTAAACTGGGATTATTGAATGAGAATGTGTCTTGAGACTGGTTCAATATCTATTACTTCATGTATCAGGATTCTTAGATTTGTCTTTTGTTATTGCTCTGTTTTTCTTTGCAATGATTCAGAAGTCTGTATTCCATCATTCTTCAATCTACTGCTAAAACTGTGGTCATACAATAATGGGTCAGATTCATAAGTACACTTCACAGATGCAAAGGACCTGTACATGTTGCTGAAGGTGCTGATTATGATGGGATTTCAAATCTCTTTGAAACACAAAGCAGCTAAACTGTGTTGCTCAATCTAGTCCTAAAGTGAATCAGTTTATTTACGTGAAGTTAATCATAGACTAAAGTGTTTGTTGTAACTGTAAACAAAAAATTTGCCCACTAAATTTACACTGATGTCAAAATTTTGACTAGCCCCATAGTGGTTGCCACATAGTCAGCATTTACCAAAGGTAGCAGGTAGTATTTGATATGATAATTATTTCCTATTCCAACCAAGGAAGAAAAATGTTTAATACTTGCCAGGTGTTGATTTTTCTAGTGATGACACTCACGTTATCGAGGAAGGTTCTATCAGCAGCTGTTTGTAGAGTGTCTTCAGAGACGATGATATCGCATCTTATGGGGAAACATGTACAAATTCCAAATGCATGTACTGAAATGGTAATATAGTCCATCAGTTTTCATTTGGGAGCAGAATATAAAACTGAGACTTCAGACCCATTGAGTTATAGGAAATAAAGCTACAACTCATGGAAGGGGTTGTATGAAAAGAACTGCTATGGTCTGATAAGTCTCAGAAGGAGGTCTAAATCAATGCAGAACTGATCCCTATACATTCAAGGGTTATGTACAATTTAAACTTCATTATTCAAGAGAACAGCCTTCAGATCCAAACGTTACAATGAGCTAAATTTCAAACCTCCAAATCTGGGGCATTAGAAAGGAGAGTTTTGTTCCTGTCAGCTATCTAGCCAGAGCTTCACAATTTTTGGCTCCAGGTCCACAAAGTTCAGGGACAGGGTGGATACATATGGGTTTTAGATCAACCTTGCTAATTTAATAACTCTTCTTAGAAATCTGGAAATCAATTCCTTCATTAAATTTGCTCTTCTGACACTAAAACAGTGTAGTTCTGCCTGGTCTGAAATCTCTCTTTTTCACAGGGTTTTGATATTTCCCATTCTGGTCCCAACCATAGCCAGGAAGTTTGCATTCCTTTGCGCTATTCTTGAAAAAGTATTGAGTGAAGACTTTGGGGCTAGTGAGTTTGGTGCTAACATTTGTCCATCCTCACTTCATCTGAAGCAGTTTACCCATCCCTAATTGGAGTGTGAGGTGGCAAGGGTTTTTATTCTTAACTGTTATGAAAAAGAACAGCCATTGCCCATAAGTGGAAGAAAAAAGGATGGTCACATACTTTAAAACAAAATATTTTGGGAAGGTACAATATAAAACTAGAGAACTCTTGATCTTTCTCTCCAAAAGCCAATGAGAAGCTGCCTTCAGTGGAATTTGAAATCAGCAGCATTGTGTAATTGAGGGCAAAATCTGGCTCTGGATGTGCAAAGTCCAATAACTGAGTACATCACTAGCCCTTGCAGTACCCTTTTCCTAGTTGCTAGGTGCTGCTGTAATATAGTAAATAGGATGAGGATTTGGCAAACCCAAGGAAAACCACATTCGGGAAGCAAAACTACAAAAGTGTCACCCTGGCACTAACTTCCTTGAACATTCCTGTTATGTTTCCCCATGCAGAGCAAAATGTGCTGTCAATTAAGTCTAAAATGACCGAGCCCTTTCAGGGGAAAGCAAACCCTCCCTGAGAGAGTTCAACATGGGTCAAAGAGTGGCGATTTTGCAGCCTTTGCAGTGTGTTTAAAAATGTAAAGGGGCAGTGAACATTAAACAAAGGCACAACAACATCAAATGAAATATACTACAACGAAAAGCTGAATGCTGAACAGCCTTGTGTAATCACAGGCTGCTTTGGTAGCATCTCTTAATTAGGAGTATCAGCATTTGTCCAATGAACACAGACTTTGCTTCAAAACACCTCTATTGATGGCCACATGGTTCAAGCTCTGGCCTGGGATTCATACAACCAAATTTTGGTTCTTGGCTCTCCCAAAGACTTCCTTGGTCAAATAACTTGGTCAAATAACTTGACACCTTTTGGTCATTTCTGGAAACTTAGTCCTATATACCATACCAAAATTGGAGGTTCTCTTGAATACTTAGCCCTTAATTTTTCTGTCTCCATTTCCCGATAGTAAAATGAGGCTGCATATCCCCTTGCCACATTAGTCTTGTGAGGGAAAAATCTATTAAATAGTTTGCTGTGCTGAGGTACCACAGCAGTGGGGAGTTGAGTAATCACAAGGATAAAGGTGAGTGTGACTTACAGTAGTTCAAGGGCGCCAATCAGCTCTGTTTAGTACAACACCGTGTGTTGAAGTTTGTAAGTGTATGGATTCAAGACTATTACTTGACTTTCTGGGGGGCTTTCTATCAAAATGATTGCCTGTAGCAACAGTTGCTGAAACGTGTAATAAGATTACATTGGCACTATCAATGCATTCTGCTGCTTTTTAGAATAGGTTTTATATAGCAGCAAAGGTATTGGTTTTTATCATATATTTTCAGACACTGTTTTATTTGATTCAAACATCTTTATGCAAATGATCTAAGTCAGGAACACATTTTGGAGTAAATTGTACAAAATATTTCTTCCGTTGTCAATATCAGGCACTCTTTACTACAGACATATCTGTAAGTCTGCAGGAAAATTTTAGTTATTGCAAAGATTATTTGTTCAAAGTGCATTTTATAAACAATAAGCCAGTCTGTTCTTTATTAGATATAAGGTACATTTAAAGTCTCGTAGCCAAAAAATATCTATCTATCTATCTATCTATATCTATCTATCTATCTATCTATCTATCTATCTAAAGAATGTAGTAATACCACTGCAAGTACTATAGGTTAGGAAGAATACATACAATATATATACAAATGTATATCTAAATTGTATGCAGTTCTTTTCCCCAGACACTGCCATTTTTCATAAATCACTTTTCTAATGGTTAGATTATGCCACCCTCACTTACTCCCCAAGTAGTCCCATTGATTTTAATGGGTATAGTGGAGTTGTCATAGCAATGAGATTCTTTCCTACATGGTCCTTATTTCTTTCCTAAATCTCTGATTTTCTTTTGATGATCTGGAGCAATCAATATTCTTTTCCAAAGACAAAACACAAATAGCTTTCAATATCATGTCACTTTTAAGGACCTTTTTATTGTTGAGAGCTATTCTCTCAAAGTTGCCTTGTTTCTGTCTCAGCTGGTCTCTGTCATGTGTGAAATGTTCTCTCAGTCCATGATGGCTTTCAGCACTCACAGGATTTGCCTGGCTTTTTCATTACAAACAAGACAGTTCTTACAGCTTTCAGGAGGTCTAACTAATGGGTCTCCATTTCTTTATAGCCTGTTTTTATTCACACTTTCAATGTATAGTACCAAAATCTGCTCTCAGTTAACTAGGGGAAATCCAGAGGGAGTTCTTTGAAGGCAGTAGTCTAGTACTGAAAAGGTTATAATGCCATTAAATAAGTCAATGGTATATCTCACACTGTCTAATTCTGGTTATCCCATCTCCAAGATACAGCAGAAATACAGACAGACGTGAAAAGACTAGTTTTTCTTCACATCTTTTTCAGCATCAAACATACTGATGACACTTGAACAATGTACTCTTTTCACCATTACTAGTTAGGCCAAATAGGCACTGGAGACTCCACAACAGCAGCAGTGCTATATGTTCTTGATCTGCCTGGTGTCTTAAACCTCAAATATGTATGGGGCTGCACACCTAACACAATGAAAACTCCTGCCAAGGTCATGGGAGCCTTGCCTGTGAAGGGATGCATGGTCAAACCTGTGGTAATAAGTATTGATATTTATTAATGGAGTTTCTGATATGATTCTCACTTTAAAAAAAATAGGCATCTATTTGAATTTAGGTGTATATACCCTAACAGTACATTTCAAGGTACTGGTGGATCATTCTGTTTCATTTCCATGTGTTGTATAGCCTTAGAACTACCTATTTATTTGTGTTACAGTTGTACCTGGAGGTGACAGCTGAGATGAGGGCCCTGTTGTGCAAGGTACTGTACTGCACATAGTAAGATGATCCTTGTAAGTAGGAACTTTCAATCCAAACAGACAAAACAAAGGGTGGGAGGAGAAAGGAAGTCTTGTCCCCATTTTGCAGATAGGGAGTTACAGAAAGTAGCACATTCAATGACTTCTGTAAAGAGAAAAAGGAGTTCTGGGTCAGTTGGGAATTGAACCGAGACCTAAGTCCCCATCAAATCTTAACCACAAGACCAACCTTCATCCGTGCAGCACCGGCTAATAAAGTCAAAAGAATCCATGGTGCAACTCCACTGGCTTCCTCAATGGAGCTGCATTGGAGGTGGATTTCACCCACTATAGTCAAGCAGATGGGGCCAAATTCTGTTTTTTGTTAGTGCATATGAAACTTATTTCCACTAATATACATGGCATCTTCCCTTCTATTTAGGAAGCCTCGGTCTTTAATAAGACTAGTGAGGAGTTTAGGGATGATGGAGG
>ML675649.1:37142247-37213444 GCA_007922155.1 Mesoclemmys tuberculata | reverse complement strand
ATGATCATATTGGTCCCTTCTGACCTATGAGTCTATGAGTCTAAGCAAGCTAGAGTACAACTAGCTTTGATTCATCTACATGAGCTGCCATTCACACCCATGGCTGCAATGGAGACATACCTTAAATGGAGAACTGGACTGGACTCTGCACCTTCCAATACTATACCTGTCATGTTATAAAATGTGGTGGCACAAAGGTTTCAGTGTAGTAGCAGAAGCATGGTTCTCTTTATATTGTGCCTTCCTTGAAAGAATAATTCATCAAAACACTGGTGTGAGGTGGGTAATTTTAGCCCATTTTACAGATGGGAATAATGAGACAGAAAGATGAAGTGAATTGGTCATGTGAGAGACAGGCAGAACTGGAATTAGAACTCGAGCCCACCCACCTGTGTGCATTCCTCCAGATCTCACTGACTCTAATGATTTTCTACCACCTTGTTTGCCACCCAGGCAGGATTACAAACGTATTACCTTCTGTTCCCAATGAAGACATGTGGCACACGTGCGAATTACTTAGGTGGTTTTCATTCTTGCCTCCCTTTGTGCATGTTGGACAGAACAATGCCAGGGATGTTCCCCGGCAGCACTAACCCACATGATGCCTGACTCAAGACACTGCTGTTAATCCCTCCCTTTTTTCTTAGTGCTAAAACCACGAATCAGCCAGAGAGGGGACTAAAGTGAGGAGCAAATCTTGTTTTCAAAGGTTCTGAAACTTGTCAGACAGCCATCTGCAATAGTCTGAAGTCTGCACTCTTGAGTTTTTCTTATAAAGATTTGATGATGATAATAGCTTCTGTATTTTTCAAAGAATTGAAGAGACATTCATCAACTAAAGGAAATGCCTTCAGTGACTAGGTTATGATTTGGAGACAGAAGGGAGACTAATGAGGGGTGTGGGTGTGTGTCTGTGGTTTCTCCTCCAGTGCTAAATAAGTCACTACAATTTTTCAGTGACACAGTTCAGCTAATACAGATTGTTAGACTTTTTCCCTCTTCATAGTAATTGGCTGCCTTCTACAAAAGAAAACCAGCCACTCTTCTTTACTGTTACTTGTTTTGAACTCCAGCTTTCACTAGTCCCAAATTCCAGTCTTCATTTACAATGAACACCATATAACCAGTTGGCCAAGGTTAACGTCAACTGTAGGCTATAAAAGTGTTGAAAAGAGCAAAACTTCACTAATTATTTTTGTAGCTGATGTGCAAAAGAGAAGGAAATCTTAAAATCAAGAACCTCAGTGCACTGCAGCGTTTGCCATCAGATAGAAAGAGTTGTGATCATATGCTGGAGTTGATTTAACATACTGAAGCACATTCCTTTTAATTGCGGTCACTGATATAGCTAGAAATACCACTGTCTCTTGCATCCAGAGACTACAGTGAGTGCATCATCTACCAGGATGGCAAGAATGGATTTGCTGAGTGCTCCAGTAAATCGTAGATTAAATAGTTTATATTGTTAAAAAAAAAAAAATCGGGGCTCAAATAGCGACTTGAACATTTGCTGAGTACTTTGGTTCAGCTTTCATTTTAAACTTTTGGGGGCAAATTTGCCAGGGGCTGTAGTGCTCTGGAAAACAAGGAACTGGTGATTTGCATCATCATTAGCCAGGCATAGCGTGGGTTGTTGCTGTGTTAGCTTCTCCATAAGCAGTTCTGCCAGCAGACTTCAATGTAGATTGTCATATATATTGTATGCCAGAATGTCTGGTTTTTGTGAGTACGAAATGAAGAAATGACACCGATCAATCTCCAGCTCTCTCAAAATGGAAACTAGAACATGAACCCAGTTCTTTCTATCAAGTTTAGGGAAACATAGTACACCTATTCGTGTTGCATCTAGGTATTCAGAGGGGAATTTACTGGTGCAAAGAGAATTAACTTGGCTGCAATCCAAAGCCATTTAACTTAACATCAGGAGCTGAGTCAACTCGTCTCCCACTGCACTTGTCAGTAGCAGGCTCTGGGAAGGCAGGAGCAAGAGTCTGGTTTATTTCACAACCCTGGAAAACAATTTAAGCACAAATGGCTAAAAGCGTTTTAAAAAACACAGACAAACTCTTTCCCAAATCTTTGACTCTGAGTTTCTCACAGCAGTCATCTCATTACATTCCTGGACTTACTGGAGACCTGCTAAAGTGACTGAGTGAATATGGAATATTTCCGTAAATGATTCTCTAACTACGGTACTAAGCCCCAAACACTCTTATTTTGTCAATATAATGGCCAATCTCACTAAATGTTCAGCCGTTTGCCAGCTAATACATTATGCCTTTTGCCTGCATGATCAAACTCAGATTCAGAAAAGGAATTAGGGGCACAGGAATTCTCTATTGGTGCAAATCAAACAGCCATGTAATGACTCAGTTTTCAAAGCCAGATGCTAATGCTGAGGAGCCTGAATCTGTTCTTAGGCATTTATATACTGATTTCAATACCTATTATAGGAATTTGGGGCCAAAATGTGGATTTTAAGTGCTTGATTTGACTTGACTTTCAGAGGGCTTGGTACTTGCTGCTCCCACTGAAACTTAACACTGTGATACTGTATCACTGGGGAAAACTTTCTTCCTGAGCAAAAGCCAGTAAACAGCTAATGCTCAGACCGTTAGCATGGCCACTAGTGTAAAATATAGCCTAGCTAATGTGACTGTAGCTCCTACTCTTATTTGTAAGTCTACTGGGCAGATTCAAAGGAGTAAACCTTGTGACGGCAAGTGCCATTGTCTAATTATATATTGAATAAAAAGTATTTCCTTTTCAGATATGTTCTCAGCGTCATAGTGCCCCAAGCGTGGGACAGATTTTCTGCTCATTATTATGTTAGAGAGAAGTAGAGGTGTGGTTAGAAATCAGCATGCAGTACACTTACACAATGCAGAGCTTGTTTCTCTCTAAATTGTTGTGTGGTACTTTCTAGACCATAGAAATCGATGCTCAATAAAGCTTGCAATATATATAGCAAGTAACAAACAGGACAAATAAAGTTTGGTTTTAAAACTAGGAATAATAGTACCATTTGGGTGTAACCAGTTTTCGATTTCTCTTCCTATTATATTTATAGTGCACCAATTGTCATAGTATCGAGGTGCTGTATTTTTCATTCTTGGTGAGAAGGATCTAGATTAATATTGACTCATTTTACTCTACTTCAAAAATATCTGAATAGGCTAAAAGACTTTTATGCCCACTTTTGTGAGACACTAATATTAAGTATCATAAGAAAAGGTGAAGAAAGAAGTTCGGGGTAAGGGATATATATACAATCTGGTTAATTTCATACTGCAGAATTACCTGTGAATGGATTTTCTGTGCTTAAGTAGGGTCTATGTTATGCTGTTATATTTTGCTCACAGGTTGGGGTGAGGGAAGATTCTTTCCGTGAAAATGAAGTCAGTCAGGATACCTGTAGTTTGCTCTAAAGTTTCTAAAAGTAATTGATGTAGGTCCATTTGACAACTTATATGCCTAGGGAATGTACTTTATATTTTTTCCAGGAGGTTTATCTAAGATGATTGAAGTAGTAAAACAAGAACATGTGAACGTCTGACGCTTCAGTTTCTGCAGTCTGGTTTATATTCTTGTCTCATGTTACAGTATTTTATATATAAAAATAAATAGTATATTACAACAAAAGTAGGGTCTTAACTTTTGTGATGACACCAGTGGCTGACCTATGAATTGATTTTTTAACTTCAGTGTGAATGGAGATCCTATTGAACACACAGGGTAGCTTTCTTCCTTAACAGGGACAATTTATCCCAAGAAACTGCTCTGAGGGTCAGGAATTTCTTGAGCTTCAATTAATTCCCTTGCAAGCATGTTGCAAAAATGAGTTAGCTGTTACTTTACCAACCTTGGAATGAAAAATGTTTAAAAGAATTAGCTGAATCACTAAGGTGTATCTAGTCCCTAAAGACATTGTCTGGTAACTTGCTCTAGTGATATTTAAGTTCCTGCAGTGGCTGGTAGGGAAATGACTGCCTGATAGGAAGCCTGGGAGATTCCGCAGCTCAGCATATTACAATGGAAATGTAATGTTCTTTTATGCCTTGGGAGAGTTAACAAGCCACAAATCCATAATCAGTCAGCAGAACATGACTTTCTCCAGGATTCTAACTCCTTCTAACAGGGTGGGTTGACAGAAGGATTCTGCCTGTGGGTTTGTGGGTCTTGCCTCCTATTATACCAAGAACAAATTTCATCAGTAGGAAGGGAAAGTAAAACCCATGTACTGCAGTGCAGGGAGGCACTGGTAATCAAAGAGTTACCTGCTGTAACACTCTTTAATTAGAGTCAAAAGAGGCAAAGCTACCTAATTCTTAGCATGGCCAAAATTCAGCCCTCTCCATGGATGCAGAGGCTCCTCCAGGTTGTGGCAATGTTGTGGTTCCAATGAGTGGAGATAGCTGGCAGTGTGGGAGCTCACTGCCCCAAGGGAACCCTGTGTCTCTAACTTGCAGGAGTTGGGATGAGCCACTGAATGGGCAGGAATGGGATAGCTGGAGATGAATGGATTCCCCTGCCATACAGCGTATGCAGAAGGACCCAACAAGACTAATCTAGGCATAGAAGGGGGCATGTCTGAACAGGAAACAAATCTCATTTTGTAGAATAAGTTGTATTTGAATATTGGATAATTGCTAAATATTTATACACCTATCTTATGAATTGTAACATGAGCTATTATTCATTGAAGAAATAACACTAGAAAGAGACAGAGAGAGAGAAACTTTCTGCTTATCATGTTAGTCTCCCTGTGTTTTTAAAATGTTATCCACTCAGAAGTGGAAACACCTCCAAATAGAAAATTGACAGAGTAAACCATCAATAGCCTAAAAATTATTCATCCAAGCTATTTTGTATGTATTTATGAATAGCAAACTTATTGAAATCAGGATCAGTTCATAAAATTAACGAAAAGGGGGCTAAATATGTAGCAAATAGTATCTGTAATCAATTCAGTTGGCTCTAGTTCTAGAGCCTGATTCTCAGCTGGGTAAATCAGCATAGCTCACTTGATTTAATGGAACTGCAGAGATTTATATCAATTGAGGATTTGGCCTTAATGTTGATTTTCAGCCAACGTGATATTAAACTTTCAAAATAAACAGAAATTGCAGGGCTAAAGGGAGTGGTTTTACCTGAATTAAGAACACCCTTTTTTTTTGTGGTATAGACATTCCTTAAGTGTGAATTTCCTGTGTGATCATGAAAGATTCCCTGCCCTGACTCTGCAAGGGGTGAATGTATAGGCAATTTACACTGTATATGCCATCACACAGAGGCAGATCCCACCGGGGTGGTGCATTGGAGCCACTTGGATTCTTGGGCAATACGCAGTCTCGAAGTTTCTCTTCACAACATGCTCATGTAGATGCCTCTGATTCTGCCCCTTCAGATTATTGCTTGTTGTTAGGTCCTCTATGTTTGTGACAGTGCACACTCATTGGTGATGGGATTGCTCGTAACCTTGGATTGTTGCATGCCTAATGTTAAAGGAAAGCCTCCTTGTGCTTAGCACTCAGAAGAAAAGTGTTAATGGATCACCCATGTGAAAATATGGCCCCTTCAGTCCTGTCAAGGTCACTGAGACCTATGGTAATATGCTGACTCAGGGCGGCCTGAGCATCTTAAGGTCGCTGCCTTCCTGGGTTGTTTAATCTTCAATCTCTTTCTTTGTCATCAGTGCATGTTTTCATTCCAAACTTCATCAAAGTCATATAGCTGTGCTATGAAGCGTGTCTATCAGCTGGATTGGCTTTGCCTTTCTGTACTGTAGAAATATTTAATGAAGTTCTAAGGATTGTAACCTTGACAGAAAGGCTTTCAGCTGAACTCCGTGGAACCAAAAGCTGTTCTATTCTGGTCTATTCGGCTTCTTATACCATGCCCATCACTATGATATCTGAGCACCTTCCAGTACCTTTTAAGGCCCTGATTCAGCAAATCATTCCAAATGAGCAATGCACTTAAACACAAGCTTGAGTGCTGTGCTGAACTTGGGGTCTATGTGATGTACCTAGCATCTTTCACTTATGGTTCATTCTTTCTCTCTTCCTTTCCCCAGAAAGAAAAATTGTGTGGACTTTTTATTTTTAAAATAATATTTCTTATTTAAAAGTATTATATATATGTTTTAGTCAAGACAGTTGAAGAAGTGTCTTGCACTTGGAACCAAGGGCACCAGAACCTTTGTAGATGTATTTGGGGGGAGGAAGGCACAGAGCCAAAGTATCCCCTCCCTGTCCGTGGTTGGCTGCGCTAGTGTTGGGCCAGCTGCACTCTTTTCTGGCACAACAGCATCCCCTGGTGGTTGAAAGGTGTAATTAAAGCACCTCCCTGGCAGAATCTATTATTCTGGGAAGGGAGAGTGAAATCTGTGGGGGACAGGAATTCCGCGCTAATGTTTCTAATGTAAAAAATGGGAGGACTTCGCCCCCTGGCTTCCCCAGTTCTGGCATTGGTGTTTGAAACAGAAATTTGTAAGATCTGTGGTGGGTCTTGGATCCTGCAGGAGTGCAGCCTGCACTCCGGGACTGACCCACCAAACAAGCTTTACTTATGTTGTAGACCTCTGAATAGTGCTATTCCTGGGTGAGGAATCACTCACAAAGTGTTCATGACTTATTTCCTCTTTCCTCCAGTGACACTGATTTTAACTATTATCCAGGTTTGGCCATTTTAGTACCTGGAAGTCTCAGTAACACAGAGATTATTTTCTGATGATGCTGTTTATTTCACATTTATTGAGATGAAATACTGTGGCTGTTACTCTTTAAAAATATAGAATCCAGTGAGGAGAACATTTTGTTTTATATTGGTTAGGATGTAAAATAATGATCACATCCATACTGTCTGCAACATTCTTCCCTGACAACATTAGAACAGATTTACTATTCTCTGACCTCCTAGATCAGAGATGAGACCTATTGGTTCATAGATACTATCTCTGCATAAGAGCAAAATATAATTGTCTGCTCAAGAACAAATCAGATATTATGGATATAATTACTCCTAATCTTTGCCAAAAGTCCAAGAAGCAATGATTGCATTTACACAGTAATGATGAAGATTGGTCATATACTGGGGATTAATGACTGGATAGAAGGAGGCAATTGTCTAAGGCATGGCTCTGCCCCAAGATGTATTTTTATACTGTTTTCTTCTGCAGCATAGGTATGAGTTTTTCTGTGGATGCTCAATTTAAATTGATATGATGTGTAATTTTAGAGAATCAAGACCCAGTGTAAATTTGCCAGATTCCTTGAACTGTCTCCCAGACCTCCATTCAGCTCTTAATTTTCTAGCAATATTATCTGAACAGTCATTACTATTTATGGATATTGTATGACAAGGCATCAATTGTTCAATTTATGCAGGTGTGCAGTTTGACATGGGTCTGTGGGCTTGTCTACATGGTGTTGAGTCCACACCAGAGGGATGTGCATTCTAGTGCACAGCAGTGTGTCCTGCACCAATTGGCCCACGTGGACCCTGCTGGAGTGCATCGAAAGTTTCCTAGTGTGTGTTAATGTAGTAGTGTTTGAAATGGGACTACATTAACATTCACTAGGGAACTTTTAGTGCACACCCGCAGGGTCCACACAAGCCAGTTAGTGAGCAACACATTAATGCAAACTAAAACTTACATCCCTCTGCACAGTGTGGACAAGCCCTACATGCCATTAATACAACATAGGTGTAAATTCTAGGGTACCCTGGCTGAATATGGCCAATATAGGTGTTAAGCCGCAAATCTGTGACTAATGCTGGCTGCAGTCACTGGGACCAGGCCTCAGATGGTTTCAGTTAGAACAGCGCCATTGCCGTAAATGGATTAAAAGCAGAAAAGAGCCTGGCTCACTGCTCTTAAGTGACAGGATTCTTCTGAGGCAGGAATTGTGCTGTTCTGTGGTCTCACCTCAGAATGTTTATTCCTCAGTCACAGCACTTTATTTCCACCACTGCAGCTATGGAGTAATTCCGGGATGAGACATTTCTTTTGTCTTCTGAGGCTCTAGAGACTTGGCCTCTTCAAGGACCCACATCTGGCTGCTCCCTGGTTCCTTCGTCAGCCCTCATTTTTTAATTTGGGGGTATACGTTTAATGTGAACCTCTATTATGATGTTGGTTTTTTTCAGTTTCTATGCAGGTTGCAGGAATTTAACTTCTGTGACTGTACCTTTTCATTTCCATTTAACTAGCTTCCTCATTTTTGGTAGTTCCCACTGTGGTGGGCTTATTTGGTATTCCCCCCTTCCCCAAAAATGTGAAATCTAATTATATTATCGTTGCTATTGCCCAGCAGTTCAGCTATATTCACTTCTTGGACCAGATCCTGTGCTCCACTGAGGACTACATTCCTTGTGGGTTCCAGGACTAGATGCTCCAAGAAACAGTCATTTACAGTGTCTAGAAACCTTATCTCTGCATCTCATCCTGATCTGACACAGTCAATATGGGGATAGTTGAAGTCCCCTGTTATTATTGAGGTGTCTATTTTTATAGCCTCTCTAATCTCTCAGAGCATTTCATCATCACCATCCTTTTCAGGTGGTCAGTAATACATTCCTACTGCTATATTTTCTTATGATTCAAGCCTGGAATTTCTGTCCATAGAGATTCTATGGTACAGTTTGATTCATTTAAGATTTTTACTCTATTTGATTCTATGCTTTGTTTCACATATAGTGCCACTCCTGCACCCGCACAATCTACTCTGTCATTCCTATATATTTTGTACCTTGGTATGACAGTGTCCCACTGATTATCATCGGGCCACCAGATTTCTGTTATGCCTATTATATCAATATCCTCATTTAATACCAGGCACTCAAGTTCACCCATCTGAGTATTTAGACTTCCAGAATTTTTATACAAGTATTTATAAAATTTGACACTTTTTAGCAGTCTGCCATTCTGTGATGGGAATTGAATGGATCTCTTTTTCATTGGACTGTTTCTCTTCAGTTCCTAACTGTACTTTATCAACTTCACTTCCCTCATCTTTGCTAAGATATAGAAAATCCCTGTTAAGAGATCCTCCTCTATGGAGTGTCTCTGTCCACACCCTGTACTCCTCTGCACCTGTTGGCTTTCCCTCAGCCCTTAGTTTTAAAAACTCCTCTACGACCTTTTTCATTTTACAGGCCAGCAATCTGGTTCCATTTTCGTTTAGGTGAAGCCCATCCTTCCTGTGTAGGTTCCTCCTTTCCCAAAATGTTCCCCAGTTCCTAATAAATATAAATTCATCCTCTCTACTCCATACTCTCATCCACTCTGGTTTCCAGAGCCCATCCTCAGTCTCTGAGGGCCATGAGCTTCTTGCACCAAATACACACGTACACCACCTTCCCACCATTCATGTTGAATTCAGTGCAATAAATTGAATAGATCCCACTCCGCTGCTGGACTTCTGCCTGCATTCTTTTTACTCCTGCAGCTTTTTAGTTTTTGTTTTTGAGGGAGGGGTGGAGTTTATTGGCCTAAGTTTAAAGAATGTTAATCAAGTGTATCCAGCTCTCAGGCTCTCTCTTTCAACTCTCTCACAAAACTCTTCTTCTTACATAATGTTAGTCAGGTGAGCAGCATGACGTATGGTGTCTGGTCACAAAATACATATAACTTAGATGCAATGGAAATTATGGGGTAAGTCAAAATATGTTGAGTTCTGTTATAAGGTGTCTAACTTCCTCTCCTGAATATGTAACTTTCGTTAGTGTCATGAGGAGTTAGGAATGCAGAATAGCCTCTCTTGTTGGAATGCTGTAGCTGAATAGTTAATTTTTAAATTTGAACTAGTAACTCATTTAAAATGATAGCCTGCTCTTAAATTACTGAGGATTTCAGAAGAACTTACTGGCATTAATTATACCTCACAATAGAGCTAGCAACAAAAAAAAAAAAGAAAGGAAGAAAGAAAAGGAAAATGTTGAAATTTTGTTTCAGCAAAGTGCACAATAGACCCAAAGTTTTTGTTTTACATTTTTATCATTTAAACTATTCTAATACCAAATATTCTGAGATTTCAACCAAAATTGAAAAGGCTTTTTTAAAACAAACTTTGTTTTCCCAAGATTGACCAGATCTACCTCACGGTATGTCTAAGATATAAATACAGTGTTATACGCTGTGATAAAGTCAGGCCGAATGGCTATAAAAGGTGTGCCTGGGCTAGTATGTGGGCCCGAAAGGGTTAAAACCCTTTGCCCTGCAGGCAAGAGAGAGACAGAGCACAGCAGGGCGATTAGAGGCACCTGGCCCCAATAACGGGCAGGGTCAGGGGTATTTAAACCCTGCCTTACGTACGGGAGGGGGAGAGAACAAATGCAGGGGAAGCTGTCAGAAGGCGTGGAGCAGCTGGAGGAGAAGTTTCCCTCCCAGGCCTGGAGACAGAGCTCCTCTACATGTGGGGGAGACGAGGTAGCTGGGGGCGCCCCGGCCAAGGGACAGAGGTAAAGAGTGAGACCCACCAGCGGGAAGCGGGCAGTTTGCCACAACCCATTATGTCAATGAATAAATTTAAGTAGCTTGCCCAAGATCAAACAAGAAGTGGCAGAGTCGGGAATAAACCCTTCAAGTCCTTATTTTCTGTCATGTGTTCTACCTGCTAGACACAATTCCCCCCAGAAACAGCTATTTCCAGGAACATTTGCTTTGCAGCATTATTCTCACTCTTTGCCATCCCATTTCATTTTCTCAGCTCATGGGGCTGTCAGTCTTTTATTAGAAAGGTAAAGCTTGGCATTTACCATGTAGGCATGTTGATACAATCTCTAAACCAGAAAAGTTCGGTACAAACATCCTTATCCTCGAACATAAATAGGGGCTTGGAAGTTCTACTAATCTGATTGCTATGTCATTTTAAAATAATAGATATATTTGCAGAAAATGGCTGGCTGACACCAGTGCCTGATACTGTACACTGGGTATAATATGCTTTCCCCTTCCCTGACACCAAATAAATGCTTGAAGGTGCACAAAGTGTTGAGAAAAACCATTTATCATCATTTACGTGCATGCTGTCTGCCATTTTA
This sequence comes from Mesoclemmys tuberculata, assembly GCA_007922155.1. NCBI lineage: Eukaryota > Metazoa > Chordata > Testudines > Chelidae > Mesoclemmys > Mesoclemmys tuberculata. The sequence goes on along the minus strand of ML675649.1, from coordinate 37,202,398 downwards.
TTTCAGTGATTTGTAATGTCATCAACATGTTTTCCCTGTCTCTTTTCTGTTGCCTCTCTTGTATAAATGGCATTCTCAATAATTTAGTTCTAGATAGGCCATTGATCTTCATTTAGTTAGGGTTGGCTGCTCACAGCCCCACTTATGGTTGTGCCATTTGTGTGTTAGAACATTTCTCCTCATTAATTCATGAAGATAAATTACATGTCTAAATTTATAAGCCATTAGATTTTTTTTATGGTCAGCTGACAAGTGCCTTGGTTTGACAAACACTTCACCATTAATTCTTGTCCAAATTACTCTTTTGAAACTAGGAATCTATCTGACCACTTTGAACTGAACCTGAATTTATGATATTAATTTCATAATGACACTATTGAATAGACCCTGTACAGTTCAGAACCACCATCATTTATAGAGATTTAGAATAAAAATTGAAATCTGCTATGATGATTTGTTTTCCTAGTGGATTCAGGCAGGCTGCTCCATGGCACAGCATGAAAAACTGGTGGAAAAACAAAAGTGCATTGCAAAAGTTCTTTGGCCTGTGTTACAAAGGAGGTCAGACTAGGTGATCATAATGGTCTTTTCTGTTCTCAGAATCTATGGATCTTAGTTTTAAGTGATTTGCTAAGAGCCATGATTAGATCAGCCTATCCTGGAGAAAAACCTGTAAGAGGAGGAAATCTCCATAAGGATTCCCCGTATAATTCTGTTGGGCTCGGAAGTTATCTTTCCCCAACACGCACATACCATCACCACCTGTGTGAATTAAATCTCGGGGGCTACCCCAAGTGCCACAGATCCTCAGGGATTGATGGGATGCCAGGCCTAGTTATGCAGAAGCCATATGCCTCTATAGTAGCTCCAACTCCTGGCAATGCCTGTCTCTTGGCTTCCTATTAAGCCAGTTCCAATAGTACCCCTTTAACAGGGTTTTCCTCTGGTTATGGCTGCACATGGTTGTGTTGATGAGGGAAGGGACAAAAGTCCACATGGATCAATTTCATACATCTCTCACCAGGGAGTCTACATGGAAAGGATGATGTGTGTGCCTCTGATCTCGCTCTCTATCCCGTCCCCTACTGTGGACAATAGACAGGCCTCACAAGCCTCCAGGGATTGAATGATGAAGGCTGAGAGAGAATTTTGTGGAGAGGACTCAGATACTAGATGATCTGCTCCTTAAGCTCTGTTCACAAATTCAGTGCAAAGGGAACTGTGCAGTAGTTTGCAACAGAGAGGTTGACGTGGCAATAAGTGCCTTCACAGTACGGTAGTAGCAGGACGTGTATTGTCTGGTGGATGGAATCAGTTCCACCCAGAAAGGCTCTGCACGCCACTCCGAAAGCAGAGCAGAAATAATCATCGCAAACTTATGGTAAATTTGTGCTGCTCAGATTAACACCTGCTTTCTCAGAACCTGGCTATGCGTGCAGGTTCCTGGCAGGTGGTCTGTTGGTAGTGTGGTAAGGGAGCAAGCTGCTCATAGCTAGGAAGGAGGTTGTAGGCATGGAAGATGAATGTATGTAACTCAAGAGCTATAGTCAGTGCTGAACTGTGGATCCAAGAACCTAAGCATGGTTTAAACTGCTGCTTTTTCCATCAAACCATCTCTCGTGCAACTAATGGGTAGTATGTTATACCTATGCAGGATGTTACAGACCAATTATGCAGTTAACAGATTTTTCGTACTTTATCTCTCTCTCTCTTCATTCCCAGGGGTTTTGTGAGATAATAGTCACTTATTGTTTATATATAACACATACTACATAACATATATAACTCATGTATGTAACTTGGTTCTCGTTATGGTAATTTGCCAATTCCGTCATTGTGTTTCACTTTGGTTACGGTACATTATGCTATACTCTTTTTTTTTTTTTTTTTTTGCATCATTGATTTATCCTTGCATTGCATCTGTGTTGCCAGCAGATTTAGTCAAATATCAGAAAAATATCTGAAATATAAATTTCCATTGACTGATCAAATATATCACATTGATCATCTAAGAAATTATTCATTGATAAATGGCAAACTTAGACCAAGTATTTGGATATTATTTCATTAGCTCTGGTCACTAACAAGTTTAGCAATGAGGGACTCATCCAAGTCCCACTGAAGTGAAAGGAAAGATTCTCATCATTTCTCTTCAGCACAGCAAGTCATCAAGGTCCCTTCTGAAGGCCATAAAATGGCTTTTTAAATAATCTTAGTACTTGGCTAGGAACAAATCAGTGTGAGGCTCTACACTTGCACTTCACTTTCCCAAGATCTTTATTTGAATAGAAAGCTAACAACTCATCAGGAACTCTCTGTGCTGGTACTGTTGACATAAATTGCTGTCAAATGATAACATGCATTTATATAGCAAATTTTTAAAGCATTTTCATTCAATAGATAGAAAATATCTGAAGTGTTTGCTGCCTACGTGGAAGATTATAAATGGTTTCGAAGTTCCTTAAGCAACTTACATTCTTGGGGGGTTATAATATATACGTCATTTGAAGGATATAGATATGTATGAAATTTTCCTTTCTCTAAACTAACATAATACTGAAAATTCCTGTTAATTCACATAAAATCTATTGACCTTCAATTCTTTCCTCATATAAGGCTGGATCCATTGTTACCCCTGGAAAGGCTTCTTGAATAGGTTTTGAATCAGTCCCTTTGTCCTCATTTAGATAATGAAAGTGTCAGTATTTTTCAGACTATGGCATTCTAGCGTTTTAGTAAGGGGTAATTTGAGTTCAGTTCAAATAGCCCGGAACTTGTAGCTCATTAGATTCAAAGCCCATTAAAGTCAGTGAGGATATTTTCATTGATTTAAATGGTTTCAGATTAGGTCCTAATATTCCAGCCCTTGCAGTGGCATTCATCTATGAAAGTACATTAAATGTATAATACTTTTGCCATCCTAGTCAAACTTTCACTCTAATGTTGTATTTCACTCATCATGGAGTGACATCCTGAAATTTACTTGCATGGAACTACTTGCCCATGAGCTACTTTTCTTTCCTAGAAATTGGCATGTACAACAGCTGTACACAATGAAGGCCACTGCCCTAATATTCTTTTTTTCCGATTCTTATGCTCACAGAGATCTAGATGCTGTATCAAATAATTTTAATGTACCAGTAAATAGCAGAGCTCCTTGAGCAATGACATTTTTTGTCATTTCCTAATGAAAATGTCTAAATTATGTTTAGAGGAATTTTGTGAACTTAGGACATTGTTTCTTCATGAAATTTGAGGACAAGGTTGTGTGTATTTCCCCATGTTTTGCATCAAATAATATAAAACTCAGTTAAACTACTTTGCCCAAACTGTCATGCTTGTAACATGTCTAGCTGAACTGGGATAATCTGTTCTTACACTAAAACCAGCCAGTGTTGTCATCTGGCTAGCCTGAGTACATGGAACAAACTACAAAAACAATGAGAGTCCTGTAGCACTTTAAAGACTAACAAATTTAATTTTTGCAGGCATAGGCTTTCCTGGGCTGTAACCCACTTTGTCAGATGCAGGGAATGGAAATCACATAGGTGGTATGTATATACAGTCAAGGGGAAGATTCAACGAGGGGGGTAGGTAATAGCAAAGTCCATACAGTTAAGAGTAGCTGAGGCCTATTCACAACCATTGATTAGAAGGTGAGAATATCTAAACAGTGACAATGGCTTCTTGTAATGAAATAACCATTCCAAGTCCCTATTCAGACCCAGTCTGATTGTGTCAAGTTTGCAAAAATTAAATTTGTTAGTTTTAAAGTGCTACAGGACTCTTGTTGTTTTTGCTGTATACAGACTAACACGGCTACCCCTCTGGAACTTTTCTCCATCTGTTAGGGGACCTTAAAAAAAACAAAACTTGGTCATATAGACAACCTTCTCAAGTTAGCTGTAAGCTCATAAAAGCACCAAAATGACTGCAGACTCCAGATGGTTGTACAAAGATTTCCCCACCCCAGCTTTTACTTAACTTGCACTGAAATCTATGCGAAAGGGATGTACGTAAAGAGTGCTTGAGTAATGAATACCTATAATTTCTACAGATAAAGTATATGATTATGTGATATGTAAGCTTTATCAGCACAAGTTTGAGAAGGCTGTATTAACAGTGGTGAACATCAGTCCACATGTGCCTCCGCAATTTATCACCTAGATATTACCTCAGCACATGTGGTGCACCCATATAACGCAAACTTCTATGTGTGTATGCACACACACAATGCTGATAGAGAGACCGAAAGCTTAACTTGCGTCTCTTAGGGACATGAGTAAACCAGCTCCCTGAGCAACATAAGGTGGGTCCCACCGACATAGGTACTGCTGTTTGCAAAGGTGAGCTCCCCAACGTCTTCACCAGACTCGCTGCAGCTGCATCTGTAACAGCTCCACTGCTGCAGCGCTGTACGTGTAGACAAGCCCTAAACTAACTCGTCATGGACAATAATGAGTGGCCTCAGCTCTGTTAACCTCTCTGTCTGTAGATTCAATTACCTCATTGGGTCTTCTAAAGATATTGAGGGTCAAGTGATTTATTCCTATAATCTTCTTCATCGCTTCCATTTAGGATAATTTCTGTTGTCAGATGAAATATCTGCTCACAAATTTCCTCCTCCTACAGAATCTTAACTTCTATTTCGTATGCATCACCTTCCTTCTTGGATAATGTAAATGACTTTGAATCTAATTTATCAGCTTTTTCAGATTGCTACTAGTTATTAAATGATGGGGCATTTTTCCTTCTGCTGCAAATGGTCCAGTGTTTATTAAAACCGGAATTAATAAAGTGATCCTGTTTGAATCAATGTCAAGTTCCCATTGTTGCCAAATTTCACACCAAGAGAATGAGAAAAAGACCAGGTAAATATGTACCTGATTTCCCAACCCTGATGTGTCAGAGGTGTTATTCATTGGTATCCTTATTTTTTATTGTTTAGCGAAAGGGACCCACAGGCATAGCAAGGGCAGATACTGTGAAAGTTCACCCTGCTAAAGCTGTGTTGGTATCTTGGCCTGACCTGCAACCTCTGCCCTTTTTCTGGAATACTTTTGTCCTTTCTTCTGACACCAGTGTACTTTCCTTCTGCTGAGCAATAGCAGAATTCTGGGGCCAAACAGATCAGCTGACACAGGAAGAGAGATCAGGAATGTGGAGTCTATATATGTGCTAAACATAACTTGCTCTATTTAGATGTATACACCAGTCCTGGAACAGAAGCTGTCACAAACAGCTTGTAGGCAATCCTCTCTTTCACAAATCTCAGCCCCCACACCAATACCCAATTCCCAGGAAGCTACCCTACCCCAAGAATTGACTAAAGCAGAGAGCAAGTACTCTATCTGCACAACTTCTCCCTGAATGGAAATTCTACTGGCAAATCTAGGGCAGTATCTGGTTCTTGATGCTGTTCCTGTGATGGCCAAATGGACAGTTTAATTAAGTGACCATCATTAATTCTATCAGCGTGGAGCAATAGTTTATACTTGACACATAGTGGCATTTAGCCACTGCTTTAGGTTGTATTCCCCAGGGGGAGCTTGGGGAGCAACTGAGGCACTTTTCCTGAGTTCCTTTATGAGCCATCATCTGGGATGCAGGTAGACTGTGAGCTGGGGGTGGACAGGTCAGTTATGGTTATGCCGCCTCTTTCCCTTCGCAGGATGGTCTATCCCCTTACTCCTGCCCAGCCTCTCTATGTACCCACAGAAGAGCCAGGGCAAATCTTACCCTCAGGTGCTCACTTGCTGTCTGAGAAGGGAGTACATGTGTCAGTTATTGCAGATTTCCAGCCGAATGAGGGTTAAATAAACTGAGGACACCTTGTGTCCAGAGGGGCTCCTGGTGTTTACTGACTGCTTAAGCAAATGCTATGCCCTGTAGCTCTGAACATGTTGGCTCAAAATAGATGTTCAGAGTGCAAGTTCAGCATACAGCCAGAGCAAGCATATGCTGACAGTGCTGGAAGTATCCTCTGCTAACCTCTCCATCCCTGTATACTGTGACAGGGTCAGACTCGATGGCTACTGGAGAGTGCAGGAAGGCCAGTTTATCAGCCCCGGTCTCAGCAAGTCCCTTTTCCCCTTGCAGCTGAGCAGGGGTTACTCCTGGTTAATTAGCACACCTAGAGCCAATCAAGGCCCCGCCCAGGACGTGTTAAAAGCCTCCCTTCCAGAGAAAGGGTGTGGCTGGATTTGGTAGCTCATCTCATTCACAGAGAGTGTGTGAGCAGGCAAGGTGCTGTCAGAAGCCAGGAGGGTTTAGGAGAAGAAGCAGAATGCTGGCAGCAGAGAACCTGCAGGTACAAAGATGGGGGGAGGGAAAACCCTGCCCAAAAAGGCCAAAGGTCCTTTCCCAGGCCTTGGGGCCTGAGGAGAAAGACCCTGCCAGGAGAAGGCAGAACTGGATGTTTGGTTTGGCATTGCCACACCCAGTGGGGCTGTCAGAGGTCAAGAGCCTCCCCTGGTAAGGAGGCTAGGAAGGGCCCCTGTCTGAGCATGGGCAAGGGGCATGGGAAAGTAACCCAGGGAAGCTAGCAGCTTTCATGAAGTCACAGCACAAGGCTGCTACTTGTAGGGTCCCTGGGTTGGGGCCTGGAGTTGAGGGTGGGACCCGGTCACCCCCACCCCCTACCGGCCATTCACTAGAGGGTCAAGCGCCCCAGGGGATTTGTTTTTCTGAAAACATTCATGCTGTACTGGATTTGAGATCACCAGACCATGATGTTTTGTGTAGTCTTACACATATTCTTTAAAGGGATAATGTCTGGTTGGAGCTGCACAAGGGAAGCCATTTCACAAACTTTGGAAACTGAAATACTGAATTTGAAAAATTGATGAATCTGAATGTCTTTTTGCCCTGTAAAATGTTCCTGAAAAAGTTTTCATCCCCTTCCTCCTCATTCTTGTTAAATCTAAACCAGAAGCTCTGCCCCACTCTGGCTATTAATAACTTAAATGTTTCAAACTATATTTAAGTCTTTCATTTATGACTTGAAGTCATGTCATAGATAGAGATTCTGCTGCCAATCAGCTGAATGCTAAAATAATACTGCCTTAAAAACTGATAAAGTAATAGAAATAAAGTTGAAATGGGATCTCCAAATTGCACATTTAAAAATGTTCTCTGTTTAATTTTGTTCACATTTTGTTTAGGGTTCTTTAAGTGCGTGCAGATTTCAGAAATGCAACTCTCAGGTTTGAGTTACTTTTTCATTGTGTTATTAAAGTGGTTTTTTTAAGCAGGGAGAATGCTATTCCACAGTCTGCTTGCCTTCTCCTTTGGTTTTTTAATAGCCAAAACACAATATGCTTGAGGCCATTTAAAAGGCAATTGGAATAATTTAAAGGCCACTAAAGAATTCTTTACCACAGCCTGCTAATTGTGGGATTAGATGTGGAAAGATATTGTAAAAAACGGAGAGTGCATTGGTCCGTTGGGTAAAGGACACTTAGAAATAGCCCGGTAAGATAACAAGAGGAGAGTGAGAGCTGAGTAATGGGAGCAGCTGATAAAGCTGATGTTACAACTGATGGATGCCGATATACATCAGTCCAGGAGGAAATGAGAAAGGGCTGGATTTAGAATGTCTGGAATGGGAAGGGAACCCAGCAGTGACCCAGAAGCGCATAGAGGAGAATAAGAGAAGAACATGTACGAGGAAGTGTCACTTTGGCTGCTATCAGAGCACCAGAATGGCATACAAAACTTTATTGCCTCAATTATTCCTCTTGCTCAGGCATGCAAAGGGAGCACGCGTGGTGCTCCCCCTCCCCCAGCCAGCCAGGAGACCCAACAATTTGTTGCAGGCCGGTCATGTCATCTTTAATGGGACCATTTTCCTTTCTGTGGTTTGGAGCCCTTTCTCTGAGGGGCATGTGGCACGGACCCACTGGCCTGCGAAGACGCATTGAAAGCAGGTGGCCGTGCTCCTATAGGACCCTGCTGACTTGGAGGTAGGAGCCAGTACTGATCTGGGCACCGTTCTGTGGAGAGCTAATGCTTCTCCGTACCATGCAGAACAGGAATGGACGCCCCTGGGATTTCCCTGCACCTACAGGGGAGTAATCTACCAAGTGCAGCGCTTGACTCTACATGCCCATCATGTTGTCAGTTAAGCATGTCAGGTAAATGTCGTCTGAAACTACCAGCAGCAGATAAAAACAGGTGATTTCCTGCCTGTAAGAATGGCCTTCATTCAGCCAGAAAAAGGACAGTGAAACAAACCCTTTTTTTACACTTCACTTATTACCAGGCAGACATGATTTTTCAATGGGTTTAAATAGCAAAGCTTTTTTTTAAAAACAAAGGCCAGCATCAGTATTTCAGAGCAATTGAAATCTCAGAGAAGGAGCTGAGTACAAGAAGAAAAGCACTTTGCTTCGTAATAACTTCCCCCTTCCTCCCTAACGGGGCTGAGGCCGTTCATTTTAAAGTCACCCACAAAACTGCCAGCATGTGTTTTCTAACTTTTCCGGAAGAGAAGATGTTACATTCCATTTTAATAGCAAATCGCTCTAACCCCATCAGTGCACGTGCTCTCTTCTTGGCAACGTTTGTTTCAAAACTGAGCAACTTGGTGATGATGGAGGGTGTTGGTGGAACCCTCTCATTTAAAGCAATACCGGCTACATTGTCACAACGTCAGTGTTTCATTTAACAGGCTGCCTCAGTTTTCACAGCAGCTGTTTCGTGCTGCATTGCTTGCTTTGCCTCTGCTAACTTGGTACCTCAGCAGACTTGTTCCTCTTCCCAATTGTGCTCCAGGAGCTGTTCGGAGGGAGAGGATGTCTTTAATACCCAATATTAGAACAAGGCACGGCCTTCCTTCTCCTCAGTCTCGGCCCTTACCCCCCATTTATATTTCATTTTCCTTCGCAGTTGGAAACTGCTTTGAAACACATCTTTTAAAAAGAGTTCTGGTTCATGTGGCTTCGCCAGGGGAGGTAGGGGAGCTGTGCCTTTTCAAACCATGTTTGGCTCACACTGTTTGAGACTAGGCTGCTTCCCGCTCTCCAGCGTGTTTGAATGGTTTTAACAGAATTAGTAGTACCATGGTAATGCCTAGAATCCCAGTCGAGGATCACAGCCCCATTGTGCTAGGTGTGCTACAGAGACATTATAATTAAGACAGTCCCTTCCCAGAGAGATCAGATCCTACTGATCAGATAGGAAGCAATAGGTGCCGATGAGCTGGGACGGTGCAATAGCAATAAAAATAAAGATTAGCAGATGAGCAGAAGTCACATGACTCTAATATTTAACTCTTTTTATGGGAAAAAAAGCTTGCTGTCCATGGTTTGGTGTTTGTTGGATTTCTAATGAATCTAAAACTGATTTTAAACAGAAAATTCTGGGACAACCAGCCTAGCAGCTAGGGAGGGACAAAGCCATAGCTCTGTCTCCTTCGAAGCTGTTTCAAATTTTGGCCCTAGACATAAGGACTGAACCTGATCAGAACTAGTTGAATCGTGTGTGCTTAAAAAATACAACTCATGAATAAAAGCACAGTATGTTCTGGATGATTCACGGCATCATATTATTCATTACGTGCAAGTACTGGGACAACAGATTGCTATTAGCGAAAGCACTCACAAGTCTGGAAAGTGTCAAAAATGTTGGCCTGAATTGTTGTTTGTCCAAAGCAGTCAAACTGAACAGTTTAATAGCCTAAAGTAATCATTTAAAATAATCATCTGAATTTTCTTGTTTAAAGTGCTAAACTAAATGAATGATCCATAAAACAAATTTTGAGTCTAATCAAGATAAGTTTCTAAATGATTTGCTAAGATAGCAGTTTGAAATATGCAAAACTATTTCCACAAAAAAATTGGAGTTTTTTCTATTTGTTGTCAAACTGGCCAACCAGTTTTATTGGCTCTTTTCAGAAAGAAGTTAATTAAGTGATGAATATTAATTTGAAAAAAAATAGGTTAGACAGCTCTAAACACAAAGAAAAAGATAATTGATCTGAACTGCATCTCTAAGATAGCAAGCAGGCTGTTAATAATCCTGTTTTTAAACAGGTTTTTTTAAATAATGGCTTTTGCTAACTCCATTTTTGACAGGCCATGGTGGGTGAGAGATAATTTTTAGTTGTGCCTAACATGAAAAAAAAGTAGGAAAGAATAAGTACTCTGTGAAAAGTGCAGTAATAAACAAATCAGACTACACAAAGGCTGCATCAGTGTAGTTTATTGGGAGGCCCAATCTTTGGCTGTCATAGATATGCTGTAAAGATGAGTAGGTAGCAATGAAGTCTGATGGCCATATTGTACCCTTCTGCAGAGCCCTGGGCAGGAGAGGTCCCAGGAAACTTGCTCATTTATCCCCCTCCAAGTGAAGGGTTCTGTGGGTGGTGGAAGGAGGAAAGAGTGACTGCAGATTCAGTCCCACAGAGGGCCGGCTCCTATGTACTGTTCTTATAGACCTTATCACTCCTGCAGCACCCTGTGTCTATCTGGAGCCCAAATCAATGCTTCAAGTTAAGTGCCAATATCCACTCCAGCTATCTGGTGCCATAGGAAAGAGATCAGCTGCTTCCTGCCTCCATCCTACTTTCAGATCCACCTTCATGGTACCCAAGAGCCTCAATGCTGTAGGCTCCACACACCATGACATCCCAAAGAGGATGCTGCTGCAGACAGAGCATGTTCAGTCTGTGTCCACTCTGCTGATGGAAGTAGAGAAGGTGATCGAACTCCTGGCATCAGTAGTCATCATTTAATTGTGAGAATTTTTTGCATCATGGAAATACCTATCCACCCTGATTCTTGTGGACAGCTTTTGTTTCCAGGCCTTGACAACTGCATTTTTGGCTGCTGGAAAATATGTCCACAGACTTCTTTGTAGTAATTCATCATCAGGAAGTTTGGAAAGCAGCCCAGAAGAAACCTTGAAGTAAATTGAAAGGAAGTGACCATAATTCTCATGATAATATCATGTATCCAGTGCTAAAACAGAGTGATTAAGGAGCATGACCACCAAAAACAAAGGAATTTTGTTCTGACTGCTGTTTGCAGAGCTAGGGTCAGACCGTCAGCAGGTGTAAATCAACAGCTTAATTTAAGTCAATATTCAATTTACACTAGCTGAGGATTTGGCCCATAGTATTTAGCTTATTTTATTGACTTAATACAGTAGACACCATCTTACCAACTGTTACCACTGACATCTGTTCTAATTATGGGGGGAAATAGATTCCAGTGTGTTACAGCTAGAAGGTAGGGGCTAATGGGCAGATTTTCAAAGGTATTTAAGGGCCTAAAGATGCAGAAAGGCTCATTGTGGGATTTATACAAGTGTCTAAAGAGAGCTAGGTACCTAACTCCATACCCTTTTACATGGGTTTTAAAATCCCACCAGGCACTTGTCTGATTTTTCAAGCACTCAAAGAGGCAGACCTTTGTTTCTTATTTCCTCCTCTGGGCTGTTATGGGTCACAGTTCTCCCAGAGTAGGGATTAAGCTACTGCTACAGAGGGAGCCTGTCCTTAACTGCTAGTGAAGCTTTTCCCTTTTCAGTGTGTTCTGTTTCTAGGTGCACCATCCTAGCTACCAACTAACGGTCTCCTTTCAGTGCTTCATGGGATTTATTTTACAACCTCCTGTGCATGCCGGTTTCAATGGTGTGAGTAAATCTGCTCATGTGCATACGTATATGCAGGAGTGGGTCCAAAGTAACTGAAGAAGATACATGTAAATGAGGTATAAACTGAAAAGCAGAAGATCATGTATATTCATCTCAGCACTTGTAACTAACTTACACAGATCTAGCCAGCAGACCAGTTCATCTTCCACATAACCGAAATTTGATTTTTTTTCTACATATGCAAAAAATAACTATTGTGTAAAGCTTGTAAGGCATTTTCTCTCTTGATAAGGTTTGGGTGTTCTGTTTATCAGCTCTGTAATAGTTCCACCCTGATTAGATGGATGAGTCATTGGTGGAACATTGCTATATACATTTAATTGCTTCCTCTATCTTCTTCAAAACCACGACATTCAACATTAATATTGAATGAATTATAATATCAATATAAATAAAATCAATTCAAATTCCAATCCTTAATGTTAATAGGTCAGATCCTGAGTGGTGCTATGCTGATTTACATCAATTGAGAATCTGTCTCAATATTTATTCCTCATTTATAATTCTTCTCCTTTGTCGAACTTGCTTTTCTTACCTCACTTGTAACCTACTACCCTTTTTCCTCTTTATTATGCTTTCAGGTAGAAGCTGTGTATCTCTAAATCCAGAGAATAGCCAGTTTCTCCTGCTTCTGAGGTCTCAAACAAACTATCTAGGCCTCAGCACTACATGTTAAGTAACATAAATCAGGAATTCTCCATGATTACTCCCAAGAAAATGTTTAGGGTTCAATAATTTAATTTATTATTAAAATAATAATAATTATTAAAATATAATTTAATATAATTTAATTTAAAATCTCTAAATACAAGAAAATCGAGGCTTGGTTGGATTATTAATTTGACATAGATAATCCAATGAGTTTAATCCTTTTTTATATTTTCTGTTCACAAATCAGTCTTGGTTTCTGAAAATGTTCTTTGTACATCAGTGTTTGCTAACTACTAGATAAGTGTATGGGTTGTTCATGAAGTGTTTGCTTTGAAAATTCACTTTATCTTTCACATGATTGATGGTTGGTAACTCTAGCCACACGGTATTTCATCGCTTCCTGAATAGATGGTTGAAACTCTTAAAATAAATAATGATTAGTTAGTGGTGAATAGTATGTAACAAATAGTGAATTCTTTTTTTTCTTTTGAATGAATTCCCTCGTTGATATGTTGTTATGGGGATGTGTATGAAGCACATCTGTTTCCCAAGAATTCATATGAACAAAACCCAGTGTGCAAATAACACAAACAGGAAATAATGATCAAACCAAACAGACATTCAAAAGCAAATACTTGTGAACACAATTTTTTTCCAATATTCAAGCTACAATAATAGCCCTGACCAACTTTACCTGTTCTCCAGGTTTCTTCAGCAAAATAAAAAGAAGTTCTCTTGTACGAGACACACTTTTGTGTACACACAAGTAACATGCACAGGTCCTGATTCAGCAAAGCACTTATATGAGAAGTGACTGGGACTATTTACATGATTAAAATTAAGCATTTGCTTAAATGTTTTGCTGGATCAGTATATGTCAGCCTATACAAAACCACTAACCACTAAAATCTACTAAGAGCCAATAGTACACTGGTCATTATACTCATAGCAAAATGTCTCTACAGATAATAATTAAGGCATTATGTACCTATACTGAAAATGGTGCTCTTAAGGTCTTGGAGATAAGGGAGATTACCAGGACGTGAACTACCTGCAAGAGATTCCCTTCAGGCAGGGTGTAACTGACACTTATCTCCCTGTCTGGCAATTTTGGAATTGTCTTGTATGGCTCATCTTGTTTATGAATAAAGTCAAAGGACTGACCTGGTATATCTTGAAGTGCAAAGAGACACATGGAATCCTTCACCCCGGAGGCAAACTGATAGTATGCATGTTTCAGGAAAGGAGACCCATCGCAAGCCTGGCTGTAAAATACTGCAAGGTTTGGGAGTTAGCCGTGCTCTATTAGGCACGAGAGTATCTTTTTAACTAAGTCTTGTTTCTAAAATGTCTTATGATTTTAATTTATATGCAATCATTTGTTTCCAATATTTCTACTTGCTACTATCCTGAATTTCTCTGCTTTGTTAAATAAACTTAAATTTTGTTTACAGTGGAATCAAATTTAAATGTTGTGAGTGGAGCAGAGTGGTGATCCGAGGTGGAACTGGTAAGCCGGGCTGTGCTGTTTCTTTGGAAGCAACAAATCAGTAGAGTAGGGGTTGGAAACTCCAGGGAGATGCTCGAGGCTTGAACTGTTAGTCACTAACCTGTAGGAGAGCACTGCTGCCTGTAAGGCCTAGAAAAGAGGGCTTGTGTTGCCCATTTGAGGTGGAGTTTGGGCTGGTATAGACAAGGTTTCCTCATGCTAAGGGCAGGTGGTAGTGCGATGCCCACAGCCTTGGGAAGCATCACAGTAACCTAACCCAAGGGCTGGGGGATTCCCCTTGAATAGCACCTGCCCAAAGCATAGGGAGCATGATGGGGACCCAGAACACTTGCACTCTAACAATCCTGAAGCAAAGCAGCCTTTGGTTCCAAATATTAGTGTAAGTTAAAGCAGCGCAGAACTGCCCAGAATTCCTGCCCAGTTTGTCATCAGTGCAGCTATGATATATTCAGATAACCCTCAGCGAAGTATCTACATTTTTAGGTGCATATTCAAACCAAATCTAGAACAGCTCACTTCCACTGTCACTTTTAGAAACCCTGCTTTGGGGTCGTACACATTTTAAGGGTTATAAAATATAGTTAGTCAAATGAGGCAGGAATAAAAGACTGTTAATCAATGGACAGTGGCTGACAGAAAATCTTGCTGTATTACACAAAAGTAGTAGGTTTTCTAATATAGCAAACAAGCTATTAAAAATTGCATATCCCCTTCTTGCAGCATTCATAAAATATCAGATTTAATTTATCCTCAAAGACTGTGTGCGGAATGAATAAGGACAGGAGAAATAAAGCAGCAAAGACCTGAAAAAAGTCAGTTTTAAGTAGGCTTTTCTTTCATTATATTAGGGCTTTTTCCCCAAATAATGTTTATTCTTTAAAAGCAGAACTTAAACTGTACAGGTAAAACAAACCCCAGCTGTTTCCTTGGTATACTCAAAGCAAATAATTAGCAGTCTTCCATTTTTCTCAACATGCCTCCTTGAAGATAGTGGTGTGCTGTGAATAGGGACTCTGTAAGTGTGTAGTTTTGGAGGGGAGAGCTGAGCAGAAATCCTTTATTCTTTCAGACAATAGCAGAACTCACAGAATATGCACTGTGATTAACTTCATGAAAAGACTTCTGGTTTACACCAGGAACGTCTTGCAAAACTGGTGTTGCAGTCAGAATCTATGCTTTCCTTTAGGAAACTCACCTACTTATACCATAGCCTATTCTTGTTACCCCCATGTCTCATGATCATTTTTTGTTTGTGTTGTATCTACTCTTGGCGTTGGATCAACTGCATGCAATATCTTTGGGGACTGTGTTGTATTAAGATTATGAATGGTTTCTGTATCACTGTGGGCCAGGGATTGTGTCTAACTCCAGTGGGAAGGATTACCACAGTGCATTCAGGAACCCAAAACAGTGTGTGCGGGGGTGGGTGTGATGGTAAACACCTCCAGAGAGGGGGGATTGCATGTACTGGTTCAAAGTAGGATTTTCAGAGATCAATAGATATGAAATTTGATATGAAAAACACTGGGTTTTAAATGACTCAGAGCCTTCTTTCTGATGCAATAGATGGACAGGACCTTCTGTTCAAGGTGTGGGTCGGGGCAACTCTTGTGAAAGGGTTGGAAGACTTAGGCCTATTACAGCTACATAAGACTGATAGGTGACCTCTGGTAATCTTTAGCACGTCTATGGGGGAGGAGGGGAGGATTTAAAATGTTTCCTCTGTAACTCTTACCTTAAGAATAAATGTGCTTAGAAAGAACTGTGTGGTAACTTATAACTGCTGGCAATATATTGTTCATAGCCCTCATCAAGAAAGCATCACACAGGCACTGGCCTTTAGGTAGACTTGCTGGGGATATTGCAGTGTAAGACAGGGAGCTGTGTACCTTTAAATCCCCCAGTCAGAAGAGAGTGGGACAAGGGCTGCTGCCCAGAGAGAGGTGATGGCTGGAAACCAGAGGTCTGATGGGGCACGCCTGGAGAGGACCAGAGAGGAAAGGAATACGGGTGCAGTTACCCTGAAACTCTGACAGACATTTTCTAACATTTTTTTGAATGAATGGGAGTTTGTCACATTATATGGGACTTTTAGGCCACTTCATGGTAAAGACCAGTTTAGTCTATCTCCTTGGACAGAGAGATATTTAGAGGTGTATTCAAGCCCAAAGGTAGATTCCCAACTGAAGCCTAAATATTTGGCCATGATTTCTCTAAAAGAGAAACTGATACTCCTGATATTATTCAGGATAAAACTAGACACATAAAAAGCCAGAAGGCAACTAATAGCTGACAGCTGGAGAATGCTTTTCTGAATGCTGTGTTCTCCAAGGAATCACACTTGGTGATTTTCATTTGACGTCAAAAAAAACATTTGAGCTTGTCAAGTGGGGAAAAGGAAATGAAATAAGTTTTCCCTGGGCAGTTGAACATAAATTGAAAACAAATTAAGATTTGACCCTGGAATTAAAATAATATTGAATCATTTCGTTCCCAAAATGATTATACAATGAAAGTGATTTATTAAAATAACAAACAAATGATTTCCAGGGGAGGGTTGAATGAGAGATGTCTCTTTCTTAAGACTACTGCATTTAAGTCTTGATCTAAACCCCATTAAAGTCAAGGGAACTTTCTGCTATTGAGTTCAATGGGTTTCGGATCAAATCGTTAAATGATCAGCCTAGTCAGACATCTGCTATACAAGTTTTTGTTTCTCTCTGTTTAGTCATCCATACAGAAAATAACAAATCAAAACACATTTTTGAGGCATACTGATCATAACACAGCTATCCACAGTACAGAATCAAATGTATTTTCTAATCACTCATCACTCATACTTTGTTGCTGGTCACCTACCAATTATAAGAGTGCCAAAAATTTTTTTTTTAAAAATTTCTTTTTTAATTAGCATTTCATTTTTGATCTACATATGTAAAGCCACAGTTCTACCATAGGACATTATTTCACCCATGTTTCTTTGATGTTAATAATCTAGGTTTGCTACATTTCTCAAGAGATTCTGATCTGTTTTTATTTACTTACTCTTATTTTTACAACTATACCTGAGGCTCTCTCCCTCTACAGTACACAAATGTTTCACAAAGCTACATTAACATCAACAATGGTTTCTAACATTTCTATATAGACAAATTCACACTGGAAATAAGGTGTAAATTTTGAACAGTGAAAGTAGTTAACCATTGGAACAATTTACCATGGTTTGTGGAGGGTTCGCAACCTTAAAATCAAGATTGGATGTTCTTCTGGAAGATCTGCTCTCGGAATTATTCTGAAGGAGTTTTATGGCCAATGTTGTACAGGAAATCAGACTAAATAATCACAATGGTCCCTTCTGGCCTTGGAATCTATAAATATATTTCACAGCTGCACAGTAGATTTCTGCATTGGATTGGAGAATTCCATTGCTTCTGGGGTGGAGGATTGATTGCTCATTGCAGGCTTCTCTAAGATCTTGCACAGGACAAATTTTAATAGGTTACTAATCAAACCGAAAAGGTGGCTATTAGGTCATGATCAAGTACAGTCAGTGATGTGGTGGTCAGTGATCACTCTGATAAATTAACTTGCGAGAGAGCTTTATTATTCTGTGTCCAATTTCAACTGGCAGTGCATTGTAACAAGAGCAGCACGTTGCCCCTCCCAGACTCAACCCTTAAAGCCTCAGTCACTAATGCCACCAATGGTACTACTCACACGTTTAACGTGCTGCATGTGCTTAAGTGCTTTGCTGGATCCAGGCCATAATGCCTGTTGCATAACCAGCAAATTCATCAGGTGCTTAGGAAAGGTGTTTGCTTCTGAAGAACAGGGTCTTCATTCCTGTTGCAGATTTCTCAGTAAAATAACTGTTAATATTTGGATGTGTGTTCTGTTAAATTGGCATTCAAAAAAGAAAAATATCTGCAGTGTAAGGAGGGTGTGTGTGTGTGTGTGTGTTTTTGTTAAAAAGAACAAAAGCTATATTTTCAGTAAACCTCAATGTGTTCTGCCTTTGTCTCTGTGCTCATAAGGGAGGATGTGGGAAGGGCACTAGTGAAAAACAAGAAAGTAGTGGACAACTATAGAGCATTGCTGGAAATGAGATGCTAGAGATGAGATGATCCTTGGAGAATGAAAGACTGAGGTGGCTTATGCGCTGCAGAGTTCTGGTGAAAATACAAAAATAAGTATAGATTTGGAGAAGTGAAGATAAAGGAAAACTAAAGCCAAGAAATAGCCGTGCTCTTAAAAAAGTGAGGCAGAATAAGAGGGTGTTCAGTAATCTCTGTGGAAGAAACTCTCCAAAAAATAACTGTAGAAAAATTAGATATAATTTTAAAAACAAGTTAGAAAATATTTTGAGAAAAAGTATTTCAGGGCTTCTGTGAACATGTAGTCCTGTGATGCTTTCATTAATTGACTTAACAGCAATATACTAATGTATCCTCAAAATGATCACCAGTCCTAGAGCATAAACCTATTATAGCCTTTTCAAACTAGTTAGACCAGAATTGCATATACTGTAGAGTTCCAAAGACAGCCACACAAGTATTTTATAGAGGTACATATCAAATTTCCCCAGCATGTATTTGATATCACTCTATACTGTATACATTGGAGAACTGTGCTGCTTTCTGTAACTTAATGGTGTGGTAAGAGTTTTATCCACCCCATCATCTCTATATCATTCAGGAGATCGCTATATGGCTCTGAAATTATACATTTCCTTTCATATATTTCCCCTTACGCTCTTTATTTTTATTTCCTTACTTATTTCGCTTGTTCTTCCTGTCTATCGAAGCCGCTCTGAATTTTATTACCATCCGTCTATTAATTTAATTATACTATCCACACTTCTCAGTGCTCCATAATCTTTGCAAGTCCAATAAAATCAATAGAGTTGTAGTTGCTTACACTAACTCTGAATTTGATCCATTGTAACTTGATTATCTGGAAAATTAAATGTGGACTGAAAAGGAAGAGGACAGTGAAAGAACTTAATGACATCCAGTTAGTTAATAGGATGTCACTCTCTTTATTAAGGACCCAATGTCGCTATCATTTATACATGTAATTATGCACATGACTACTCACCAAATTGTAGAATGTTTGATTTAAACGGGGCTATAATATGAGCCATGATCTCACTTCCCAATATCCCTGCCATTCGGCAGTGAGGGTTGTTGCAGAATTGATGCCAAGTTCTGGATCTGAATTTAGTAAATGGCCCCTCTATTTATAGTGGGTCACAATTTCTATTTCCATAGGAAATGATCAATTTTACAGAATCTTATAGAATGATGATTATTTCTATCTCCACCCCATCTACTGATTGACTCGGTTTACTCTCAGTAAGGACAAGGACAAGGATTCTCATCTGTGCGCTCCAGCAACAGAGAGTTCCCAGATGACCTGCGATACGTTTCGGTGATTGCAGTACACTGAACTACAACAGGAAAGAATCGCTTTTAACAGTTGTTAAAGGAAAGTTACTTCATTTCTTACTCATTTTTAGCTTGATGAAGGCCGCAATTTTTAATTCCTTCACATAAACGCTGTAGAAATTAAACCAGTTTTTCACATTCATCTGCAGTTCCTGCTGAACATCAAAGCCTCTATGGGGCTTTTTATTATCTGCTTATGCCTTAGCCTTTTAACTCCTCCTGGTGTGATTTTTGTTTTTGTTATAGTGGACATTTTTCTTAGTAGTTTAATGGTGACTGTCAGTTTTACTCCACTTTTTTCAATTTCACCATCAGTTCCTTTTTCTGTTCTCTGTGAGAGCACTTTTTATGGCCTGGCTTGTTGTCATATCATCTCCTGGTCACCTGGTGCAGGGGCGAGGAGCAGTGTTTAAGTTAAAGTACAAAAGGCCAGTAGGTGCCCAATTTCCACTTGTGCCTTTTGTAAATTTTCCCAGTAGCTGATTACATAGGCCTTGACCCTGCAGTAAGCTACATACAGGCAGATTCCCACACCTGTGGACTACAGCTGCAGCCCCTCACCCATGTAGAGAACTGTCTACGTGTACCTCATTCTGGGATCAGGACCTGAGACTGTAAACTCTTTGGGTCAGAGACTGTTCGGAATCAGGGCCCACAGCAGAGTCAGTCTCTGGGCAATCTAGTGAGCGTAGCTGGCCTGCAGAAGCCTACCTGATTAGCTACACTGCCTGATTGGTTTGGAAGAGTCAGCTGATCAGCTCTTAAGGCCAGTAGCACCAGCTACGGTTCAGAGGCTACTCAAAGCTTTCGCCCAGAGCTACAATCACTTCTGTGTACACCTGAGACCCAGACCTGCTCCTGTCTTGTCCCATTCCGGGTAACCCACTTCTGACCCTTGACTCTGGCACCCAGCCTCTGACTTCATCCTCATCTTCTCTGAAAATCATGACCTCCACAATCATCATGTGAGTACTGTCTTGCAGAGACTCTTCCAAAACCACCTCTACGTGAGCTCAAGAAATGTGACTTAGATACGAACAGAGTGGAATTTTTGGGATGTATTGTCTCACCCAAGGAACTAGTTATGGACCTGCGTAAGGTGGCAGCAATATTCAACTGAGCCTCACCCAAGGACTTATGCGGGATGCAGCGATTCCTGGGGTTGGTCAGTTTCTACAGGCAATTTCTTAAAGGATTCTCTAGTCTGGTAGCACCCATAATAGTACCCCTCCAAAAGGGGTTTGGATTTGATTTGCCAGGTACATGAAGATTCAGTTGGCCTTGATCAACTGAAGAGGGCATTCACCTCAACACCCATCCTGGTTCACCCAGATCCCACTAAACCATTTATGATTGAGGTGACTACCTCAAACTTTGCCATTGGTACAATATTATCTCAATAGTTAGAACAAGGAATTGCTGGGTATCAAGGCAGTCTTCGAGGAGTGGCACCACTTCCTAGAAGGAGCCCAATTCCCAAACTAAGTCCTGATGCCAAGTCCTGGTAGACCGCTTTGGCAATGGGATGGTCAGCAGAAGGGTGATGCTGCACCCTGTCAGCACCCTGCTCGCTGACAAACTCTTTGCAACCCAGATGCGCAAGAACTGGGATGATGCAGATACCTCCCTAACCCTGAGTTCCAACTACAGAATGGGCTCTTTTATTACAAGGATTGTATTTATGTTCCAGAGGAACAACCTGGGTTTCAGGTATTGAAACGATGCCACAATTTGCCTCTTGCGGGCCATTTTGGCCAATTCAAAACCAGGAATCTGTTCCTGAGGAACGTTTACAAGCTTACAGCAAGGATTATATAAGGTCCTATGACTCTGCATCCATATCAAGAAGCCATGAGCAAACCCCTTAGGTCTCCTCCAGCCTCTGCCCTCACCTCCACAGTCTAGGTCGACTATGTCAATGGACTTAATTATAAAACAGCCACACTCCCTGGGACACTTCATAATCCTGGTTGTTGCTGACCTCCTAAGAAAGATGGTGCATTTCATCCTGTGCTGTAGTGTTTCTACTGCACTGGAGGCTGTTTGGCTTTTGCTATCACAGGTTGGGCATTATATCAGACCGGGTTCCCCAGTTCATCTCCTGATTCTGGTAGGAATTTCTCAGATTCGTCATTTAGCCCCTCGCTTCATCCATCTATCACCCACAGATTAATGGGGAAACAGAGTCAATCAAATCTTGGAGCAGTTGCTTTGCTTCTTTTTGAGTTACCCCCAGGACAACTGGTTTCCTCTGCTGTGCTGTGTGCTCTTTTAAATATGCTATGTGTTATGTGCTCCTTTAAATATTTTTAAGGAATTGAAAAATGAGGCTTCCCAACAGATGTGAATCCTTTAGCATCCCACCCTTAAACTATGCAAAAACCGTATGTAGTAAGTGTTCAATGTATTGCATTCCAAATTCAAGTGTTAGATACTGGTACTATAGCTACTGTAGGATGCTCTACTGTAGGAAAAGGAAATATTGCTCAATCAAAATAGAACAAATGTGTCTGTGTTGAGCTTTATACAAATATAATCCAAATATATTTCCTAGCATGTGACTGACAGAATGTGGGTTCAACAAGGAAAGTTGAACACAATACAAGAAATAACTGAGAGAGTGTATTTTTTCTCCTCTAAATTGACTTTGGATAAGATAATTCCTTCCAGAATGTATAAGTAAATGAACACACAGGTTAAACCATCTTATTGATTTCAGACCAATTCTCTACTTTATTAAGGTCATTTTGAATTCTGTCCTCCAAAGCACTTGTAATCCCTCCCAGGTTGGTATCATCTGCAAATTTTATAAACGTATTTTCCAAGTCATTAATGAAAATATTGACTAGTCCTGGAACCAGGACCGACCTCTATGGGACTCCACTAGATACATTCTCCCATTTTAATAGCAAACAATTGATAGCTACTCTGAGTATGGTATTTCAACCAGGTGTGCAGCCATCTGATAGTAAATTCATTTAGACCACATTTTCCTAGTTTGCTCATGAGAATGTCAGGTGGGAGTGTCTCAAAAAGCTTACAAAAATAAAGATTATCATGTCTACTGCTTCTTCCCTATCCAGTAGCTCTGTAACCCTGTCAAAGAAGAAAATTAGGTTGATTTGTTCTTGATCAATCCATGCTGGCTATTCCTTTTAAGTCTATTGTCCACAAGGTGCTTGCAAACTGATTGTCTAATTTGTTTCAGTATCTTGTTTTAGGTATTGAAGTTAGGCTGACTGCTCTATAATTCCCCATATCCTCTTTGTTCCTCTTTTTAAAGATGGGTATTATGTTTGCCCTTCTCCTCTGCACCCTCATGTCCTCCATGCATTTTCAAAGTTAATCACTAATGGGTCTTAATTTGCTTCAGCTACTTCCTTAACACCCTGGGAGGAATTTCATAAGGTCCTGCCAACTTGATAATATCTAACTTATCTAGATATTCTTTAAACTCTCTTCTTTTTGTATTCTGGCTTGTTCTTTCCCCCTTCTTATTTATATTAATTGTGTTAAGCATCTGGTCAGAATTAATTTTTTTAGTGAAGAATGAAGCAAAATAGGCATTAAACACTGTCATCTTTTAAGTCGTGGATCTACACTCTCCTTTGTCTTTCTCTTGCTCCTAATGTATTTGCAGAATATCTTATTATTGCCTTTTATCTCCTTTGCCAGGAGAAATCATTTTGTGCCATAGCTTTTTTCTGATTTCGTTCTATTTTCAGACTTTTGGATTGGAGCCTGTCTCGGGAACAAAGGGGACTAGGTTTCCTTCATGGGAAACCATCTGAACAGCCAACTCAAAGTTTATGCTGAGATTTATGTTTGGTAGCAGTTGTTTGAGGCAATGGTTCCCAGCCTGAAGGGGGGACAAAGATTACAGGGGGATCCATGAGGGTTCAGTAATATTGAGGTCATTTAGTCCCCTGAACTCTGCACTGACCGGAGCAAAGAAGCAGCCCCCCCCCCCCCCTCCAAGAGAGCAACAGCTCTGAGCTCTACTCTGGCTGGAGCGGATGAGCAGTCCTCCCAGCCCTGCACTGGCAGGGTACCCAGTTGGAGAGGAGCAGCCCTGGGCTGGTGAGAGCCTGGAGCAGCCCCAGCCAGGGCCCACTTCCATTACCCTCAGTCCATGAGAGCAGGAAGAGGCGATACACGTGGTGGCAGCTGCACCAGGGAAAGCTTAGCTTCTGACTCCGGTGAAAGTAATTTATTGTTAATTACTATTATTTATTTTGTAATTTGGTGTTGTTGTTATCATTATATGTGTTAATAGGGGTTATGTGTTTATGGCCAGTGAGGGGATGGGTCCGGCGGGGGGAGAAGCATGTGTTTTACGTAGTGTTAACTAATGGGGCTTTTTACCTAGTGTAAATTAATGGGGCTTTCTCTAGAAAAGGTTTGGGAGGCCAGTGAAACCAAATCTCAGAAAGGAGGTAAGTTTACTGTGTTCAGAGCTGATGGGGACTACAATAGGAAACATATAATGGCCAGTGCAGGCAGTATTGCACAAACACTTTTCTTTAAAGGCTCGTCAAGTATCCTTTCAAAATGTAATGTCAGCTTCTGGTTGGTAACCAATGACCACAATAACTGAAGAGGTGTAGTGCTCATTTGCCCCATTCCTT
This sequence comes from Mesoclemmys tuberculata, assembly GCA_007922155.1. NCBI lineage: Eukaryota > Metazoa > Chordata > Testudines > Chelidae > Mesoclemmys > Mesoclemmys tuberculata. The sequence continues at coordinate 37,178,504 of ML675649.1, read as the reverse complement.
ATAATACATTTGGTTGTACAGCCTTCTGTATCATCCTTGAGTAGTTGCGACTACTACGTCTGCAGGAGCAGTTGTTGGGGAAGATTTTATAAACGGATTAATACTTTCCTGCCAGCTCTGCATGGGAGTAGCTGAGAGAAGAAAGAAAATTAAATTTATTGGAAGCAGCAGGGCATCTACTCCTTCAGACAGATAATGTCTGTAATCCAGATGGCTCTGAAACGTCAGTGAGGAGCATCCTGAAAGCATGGATCTGAAAGAGTAGCTAGTCTGTAGCAGTCTGCCTGCTGCGTGTGTCAGCCTATTTAAGTCAGGCACTGCTGGCGCTTTGCGCTTGCTCCTCTGGCTTTATCTGTGTTTTTAACATGTAGCTGGTGGTTGCCTCATCTGTACACATAGCTCTGTTCCTGCTATCGAGTTTGGAATTAAATGTCTAGGCTCACACAAGAGAGCGCAGCCTCCCGAAGCTGTGCTCTCCTGATGTGACAAGCAGCCATGTGTTCACAGAGCCAAGACACTTCTTGTGCTATTTGCTGGGAGCCAGGAAGTTTCGGGCAGCTGGAAAAGAAACCACCAGGAGATTCAGAAGCCTAAAATAATCATAAATAACTGAACCAAAAAGGTTCAAGTTCGGCTTTGTTTGAGGGGCGGTCTGAGGGTCAGGCTGCTCCTTATTTCATGAAGCTAGTTCTGTCAAAGCTCAAACCACTGGAAAAACACTTGCTTTCTTCTCTGAGCTGTAACATGTTCCATTCAAACCTTAAAAGTCAGGAAAGTAGCATTTTAAAGGGCCCTTTAACTGGCCAGACAATATTTTTCTTACACTTTCTGATCTGGTCCAATGTCTATTTTGAATTTCACCTCTGAATCTGGGAACAGAAAATAATGCAGATAAAGTAACATTCTAGAAGTTAAAATACTCAGGCGTGGTCTTTTCTTAAACCCCTACTCCTTTCATGCTAGTGAATCTGTTGCAGGTCTGAAAGATAAATTAGGACCTCATCCAACATCCTTTCACCCAATGCAAAAGCTTCCATTAACTTCAGTGGCATCAGGTGCCTGCTGCCTGAGTGCTAAATTAAAATTTGCTAATGGATTTATAATGGTCTATTCCCATCAGTTCACAGCAGCAGGAATCTGAGCTTTGTGACTTCAATATTTCTCACATAAACCTCTTATTACTAGGGTGTAATTTTCTTTAATGTGCTTATCTGTAAATCACTGTAGCTTTTGCTTATAATGTTCTGTTGCCGGGACCAGAGAAAGAAGCCCAGGAGAGATGAGGAAATTCTTTTGGCACCCAGTTGAAGTGAGGCTGGGAGTGATGGTGTGTGGGGAGAGATTAAATGGAAATACTCTCTGATCTGAATTGTTAGAGCTGTGCTGTGATAAGCAACATATTAATTTGGTGTTAGGCCCTATGTTCAAACAGCAAATAAAATTATACATTTGAACTTTCTTCTTTCTAATTATACATTTGAACTTTCAAAGGAGAAAAAAGTTATCCAAGTGAACAGAAAGGGCCTCTCATTGATACTAATCTATTGTCACTGACTGGATGTGACTAACTGAGAATAGAATTTGGCCTAAAAAGCCCAACAAGGCAGAATTAGTCTACAATAGCTGCATTTCAACCTTCCCCTTTTTCTCCTCTTTTTTTTACTGGTAGATTCATTAATGGTTCTAGTGGTATTTGCCTTTCTAGGTATTGTTGATTTGAGAAAGCAATTTCTAGGTGAAACTCTATGGTGTATGCTGTGCAGGAGGTCAGATTAGATGCTGACAAAATCATAGAAATATAGGGCTGGAAGTGACTGTGAAAGGTCATCTAGTCCACAAACCCACTGGGTAACCTATTCCAGTATTTAACTATTCTTGTGTGTTCTGAGTGACTGGGCAACAAAATGGTAGATGAAATTCAGTGTTGATATATGCAAAGTAATGTGCATTGGAAAACAGAATCCCATCTATACATATAAAATGATGGGGTCTAAATTAGCTGTTACCACACAAAAAAGAGATCTTGAAGTCATTGTGGATAGGTCTCTGAAAATATACATTCAATGTGCAGCAGTAGTCAAAAAAGCTAACAGAATGGGATAGATAATAAGAGCAAAAATATCATATTGCCTCTTTATAAATCCATGGTATGCCCACATCTTGAATATTGCGTGCAGATCTGGTCACCCCATTTAAAAAAATATATTGGAATTAGAAAAGATATAGAAAAGGGAAACTAAAATGGTTAGGGGTATGGAAAAGCTTCCATATGAGCAGAGATTAATAAAACTGGGACTTTTCTGTTTGGAAAAAAGACGACTAAGAGGGGATATGATAGAAGTCTATAAAATCATGAATGGTGTGGAGAAAGTAAATAAGGAAGTGTTATTTACTCCTTCTCATAACACAAAAAGTAGGGGTCACCAAATGAAATTAATAGGCAGCAGGTTTAAAATGATCAGAAAGAAATATTTCTTCACACAACTCCATGCCAGAGGATGTGGAACTCCTTGCCAGAGGATGTTGTAAAGGCCAAAACTGTAACAAGGTATAAAAAGAACTAGATAAGTTCACTGAGGATTGGTCCATCAATGGCTATTAGCCGTGATAGGCAGGGATTGCTGTTTGCCAGAGGCTATAAATGGCCAACGGGATGGATCACTTGATGATTACCTATTCTGTTAATTTCCTCTGAAGCACCTGGCATTGGCCACCGTTGGAAGACTAGATGGACCATTGGTCTGACACAGTATGGCCATTCTTATGTTCTTGTAGTTAGAAAGTTTTCCTAATATCTAACCTAAATCTTCCTTGCTGTATTTTAATCTGATTACTTCTTGTCGTTTCTTCAGTGGACCATCAATGGAGAATCACTGATCACCATCCTCTTTGCAATAACCCTTAACATATTTGAAGACTGTTATTGGGTCCCGCCCCGCCCAGTTGTCTTTTCTCAAGACTAAACATGCCCATTTTTTAACTTTTCCTCATAGGTCAGGTTTTCTAACCTTAAGTCCTCTCCTCTGGACTGTCTCCAATTGCCACATCTTTCTTAAAGTGCTCATAATGATCATAATCATAATGGTCCCATCTAGCTTTAACATCTATGGATCTCTTATTTGCCAGGAAAAAGGCTTTACATTTTAACTGAGCTGTTCGTATGCCAAATGAATATGAAATGTGTCTAGCCATGTGGATTAAGAGGACTGGGAAATCAGGGTTCTTATGCCAAAGGGATGGCGCAAGGGGCAAGAATTCCACAGTACCTATTTCCTGGGCAAACTTCCAGGTGAAAGGATTTTGAAACACCTCAGTAGTTCACCAGGTATTTGAGAATTTCTAGAAGGACAAGGAAAACATTTAGGAAGAGGAGATAGGTCTGGAACTGCCCCAAATGTGTGTGACCATGATAGTCAGTTAAATGCCACAACCAAATGCCAGCAACTTCTAATCTTTATGCGCTGACTCATTTTCTATCAATTTGGTGAATTCAGACAGTGAGCTATTTCCTGTGGGGCTTTTTGAGTGTATTGTTTCAGGTCAATCCACTAAAATGGGACCTCAGAAGGAGCCCTCGCAACACTGGGAATTCTGCCATTGACTTCAGTGTGGCCAGGATTTCACCCTTTGTGTCTAATTACTGAGCTAATGTATTTTTAGTGGTGTTTAATTTCCCCATTGTTATATCTGGGTTCCATGATTTCCACACCCAATTCCTCCACAGGGACTCACCTCAATCCTTGCTAACGTGCTGGACCTAGTCTCATGATCCTTTCAAGGGCAAAGATCCCGTTGACTTGAATGGGAGCTTTGACTGCACAGTGGTTTCAAGATATTAAGCGTGCACACAGGGCTCCAGTCAGAAGTAGTCAGGACTTGATCAATCTGAGGGCCTGATCAGGGACCCATTATGCTGGGTGTTCTATAAATGTAAAATAAGCCTGCCTCAGCCCCAAAGAGCACATACTCTAAATAGGGACAAGATGTGCCATGCCTCACAATGGAGGAGTGAGAGGAAAGACAAGGGGGACAGTAACAGGAACACAAGGTTACATATATGAAGCAATTATACAATTTGAGGGAATCATACGTTCTTGTTTTATATGAGATAAGTGAACTAATGATTCAGTAACAGGCCCCCAGCTTTGCCCAAGGTTCACAGGAGGGAGCCCCTCAGTCCCCACCTTTTTAAAATGCACATGTGCTCCTCCATACAACACAAAAAATGGGGATTAGGCAGTGCTCCTGAGGCGCATTCACCTTAACAGATCCTGTGGGCACAGCTTCACTCACCCTTCAGGATGCTGAATGAAAGAGAGAGGTGCCCCTGTGGAGAACTATCTTATTCTTTGTGCACCTCCGTTATCTTTTTCAGGGTATAGCTCAGATAGCCATACATGTGCAATGCACCTCCATCGCTGCACACTTTACAGACTCAGCACTATTAGTATTAAACATTTATTGCGTATCTGGATCCACCAGTTGTCGCTTGCCGTACACCTGGATGGGGAGTTTTTTGTTCACAATGGGGGCCTGGTCCAAGACTGGGGTCCTATATACCAGAGGTGCCAGCCAGATATGGTGGGGCAGTTGCCCCCTCCATGCTTCATACCACATGCTAATTTTAGGAAGGATACATATATGTACAATGAATATTTTATTTTCTTCTATCTTATAATTTTCCCACCTGGTGCCTACTAACCCCACAATCCATCAACTCAGTGTGAGAAAGATAGGGTATAGAACAAACCTTTTTAACTGATTACCTGTTTCACCTTCCTTAGTTCTATTAATTTCAATTGCTTAACTAAAGAAAAGAAATCAAGAGTTGAATTTAGATTTATAGTGTTTATTAAATTTTCTTAACAATAGCAAATAACAGTACAAGAAAGCAAAAATGGTATTGGATTAAGATTTGGCTACACTAATTTGAAAATCGGTTGACATAACCATTTAGGTTTTCAGAATCCAATCACACAAGAACAATAGCAAATAACATTTATATTCAATTACTCTCTTGGGAGGGTGACTTTGTTTCCATTTTTTAAGTCCCTGAGAATAGGGCATCAGTTGTGCCAGTCAATAATCAGCTCCAGTTTTGCTAACACAACAGTTTCTTAGTAACAGAGGAAGAACAGTAGAAAACTAACTCGTAAAACAATTTGTTCAGTTACTTACCTGCCAGTTTATAAAGGTCTTCGTGCCAAAGAATCTATAGTACTCAACCTTTGTTACCTATTTTCCAGAGAATATTAGTTTCAGGATCTGGCTATCACTCCTCGCTGTCTAACATACACTCCTACATATATGACAGTCTGTATAGACTGAGTGCCATCCGAAACACTTGCACATTTGGTATCATTTTATGTCTATATATACCAGAACTTGAAAGGTAGTAAAACCATTAATTATGGTAGACAGATATACAGGGTTCTATACTCCTAGATAACAGTAACTTCAGTTTTAAAGCTGCTTTAGAGCAATCTTGATTGGAATCTGTAACAGAACGAAGACACCCTGGATTCTGTGACGTTCTTTAAAACACAAACATAAACATGTGCACTTCCATTCTAATTAGGTACTTCGGCTTCTGGAAGTGGTCAATTGACTGATTTGGATCATCACCCAGAAGAAAGTCTGTGTGTGTTACTTATCTGATCTTCGCTCAGCTTTATCTGTTCAAAGTTTCTCTGTTCAAAGATCATCGGCCTCAAGCCTTATGCTAACTTGCTGGAGGTAATGTCTTACAGGCAACAGGCCTGTAGGTTCCTTGCATTACTCCTGAATAGAATGGAAAACAGTGAATATAATAAAGGTATGGCCCAGGACCTCAGTCTTCTCCCTTCCAGCTAGCTTCAGATTTCAGGAAGCAATGTGCTGAAGGAGACAGGCTTTTTTATCCTATTTCTTCTAGGTGGTCCAAAATAATTTCTCTTCTCGAAGGTGTCTGGTTATGATTCCTAATGTACCTCATTGAATGAAAAAGTTTCTTTGGTTTTCGATAGTTGGAGACAGAAATAAGGTTGACTTTGCTTTTTCCTTTGCCAAGCAGCTACTATTGTATTGATTATGTTATGGCAGCTTTGAAGGGGGCTCTCTTCATTCATCTAGATTTTCCAAGTCAGACTTCCCTAATTAAAACACTTTAGCCAACTGTATTTTTCATTGTTTTATTCATAGTGTGCTCTAAGAGCATAATAAAGCATTAATTAATTGCTTCTAATGTTTAAATCACCAGTTAACATCTCTGCGTTAGGAAACATGCAGTGTATTCAAATAAAAGCACCATGTCTGCCTGAAGCACATATTGCCATGATGAAGATAGTTTGATTAGGTTTAGGCAAGCTGCAGATTTCCAACAGGGTAGGATATGTAGACTCTCAAGTTGATTGAAGGTGGGATATTGGATGAGGAATTGCGTAGGTCAGCTGAATGTGATGTTTTTTGCGTTTTGTTCCAGAAAATAAAAATATAACTGGTACAAAACTTCCTCTTGAGAAAATTCTGTGTAAATGTAATATGAACTGCATTTGCAGCCTACTGAACTTGAACATTTCATGTCAACTGGCTACTAAAACTTTCATTTATAAACACTGTAATGGGACCATATCAGAAGATGAGTGGGTACTGTGTTGAACAAAGTTAATGTTTTAAATTAGAAAGAGAAAAGCCATGAAACAACCTGGAATTATTTTTCAATTTGAAACAATGAGGAACCACACCACAGACTGCATTAAATATCATTCAGGCTTGATAATGGGGGTTTATGTATACGGGGGATAGTAGATTTTTAAAGTCAATAATTCAATTTTCTCTACTAAAAATAGTAGGAATATATCATACTGTGTGACTGAACTGCTACTTGTGTCAAGACGAAAAGACTGATACATCAAGGCTGTGGGATCAATAATATTTTACTGTTTTTGTCTCCTGAGTGTTTCTGAACTTTATTATTTTTCACATTTGAAAAATAGGTTTAAATTGGTTCTGGGTCTACACACCATAGATGCAGATTGATTAGCTTTTGAAGTGGCCAAATTAAGGTTGGTTTTTACCAGATTTCTCAAAGGCATATCTGCTCCAAAAGAATGACATCCCTGCCTAGCATCAGCTTTCTGCCTCCAGCCCCATCAGCTCTACGACTGCTGAAAGAGACCAGATACTTTTTTATAATGGGGGGGAAAATATTTTCCTTATACTGAAAAGCAATTTTACTCAAACATCCCCAAAGAATCATCTTTGAGCAGAAAACAAGCCTAGAAGATGGCAAGCAGCTTGGAAAGTTATCAGTGTCTGAAAGCAGGAGCTTAGAATGGAAATGTTTATGCAGCCTTACTTATAGAGTGCCACTCACGCTAAGAGTATAATAAGCTCATATCTGAAGGGGAAAACTGGAGGAAGAATCTATCAACAAGCAAGAATATCCACAAATCAAAAATGAACTGACATAAATCAGGAAAGAATTCTTCCACATGAGCCCCAACTTGTGATTAAATCCTCCACAACCCTGGAAAAAATTCAGCTGTCAGATACATGTGAGAACATCTATTGCCTCATATATACATCTGGTTTTCAGTCGGAGCTGCTGGAACCTGTAGATTTCTCAAGTTTTTTATTATTTGTTTTATGGTATCACCAATAGGCTACAACTCAGGTTGGAGCCCCGTGGTTTCAGATGCTGTACAAATACATAGGTAGTCCCTGGACCAAAATTCCTTACTGTCTAGATAAACAAGGCAGCCAAAGGAAGGTGATCCTTATTTTATAGGTGGGGAACTGAGGCACAGAGATACTGTGATTGCTACACAGAAACTCTATGGAAGAGCCAGCAAGTGGACTCGTGTCTCCTGAATCCCTGCCCTATGCCTTACCTATGATAACATCCTGCCATAAGTGGTGATATTGATGCAACGTTTGCTTTCATCTGAGTGTGGCCAAATTTTTTGACCAGATAGAACTGACTTACCATTGATCATGCCCTTTGTTCTGTATTAGAAGTGTGTGTTCATTCCTGGCTATTTGAAATGTGTAGAAATCTTCCTTCCTTGCACATGTAGAGATTTTAGCTCGCGCGCGCGCTCTCTCTCTCCCCCTCCCCCTGGAATTTATTGTGTGTTGGGAATATCAGTCATTCAGAGTGTTCTTTGAGCAATGGGTACAGTATATACAATGGGTGAATTCTCTGTAATTTGATGTCTTTAAACCATGGTTTAAACCTCTGACTTCAGTAACTGAGTCAGAAGTTAACCTAAACCTGAGAGGTAAACAAAAAAAAGGTTTTTGGGGTTTACTAAATTAGATTCCAGGAGAGGGGGCGATGTTGTTTCAAAAACCTTGGCTGTGACTGATTATTCTAACAACGCAGAGGGAAACTTGAGGCAGGGTTTCTGCAGGGCCACCCCAGGCAACAAAATTTGTGCTCCGAAATGGGACCTTTCTACACCAATTTAAGGCAGCTCATTCACTACTCCAAGAAGATGATGATATGGCCTGAAAGTCAAAGCACCTGTTCAACAAGCTGGTTGTCCTTCCCTTGTTACCTGCCTTGGCTTGAAGGTTATTCTGTATGAAAATAAATTCATTATATTTCAAGTTCAATAACCAACAACTAAAAAATGGACCAGATTCTCCAGCCTGAATAATCTGCTCCGGGATCACCCAGAAGCAGAGAAATAGTCCCTTTACTATAGTATTCAGATAATAAGAATTGATAGACTAATTTAGTCATTGGGTATGTCTCCTTTTCAGAATGAAAAAATGCAGTAGCAGTATTGTCTGTATATCATTATATTCAAGTCCCAAGTGGAGTTTTCTAATTAGCTTTGGGTGCCACTGTTGAAAACACTCATCACTGATTTAACTCTTCTTGCGTCAACATCAGTGGAAGGTCTACCATTGATTTGAGTGGAGCTGAGTATTTTTTAAAAGCTTTGCGTTTGCTGCTGTCTTTCTTTCTCCATGTCGTCATCTTTCTTCCTTCCCAGCCTGTAGGAGAAATAGCTTGTTTACATTTGTCTTTATGTGAATCAGTGCATGTGGTGTGGATGTTTGCAAAAAATAACTGGGGGGAAATGAAGTAGACAAAATTACTTTTGCATTGAATTCTAAGAGTGGCTCATTCAGCAGCTTTATGTACTAGGACGTCCTAACATGCTATGCTAGATCAAAATGAATTAATGACTCTTCCAGGGTGAAGGATTTACAAAAATATACACAGTAATTTGATGCTTTTCAACTAAGTTATGTGCCTCCATTTTGATGAGACCAAAAGCCTGCTTTTCAAAGGTCCTGAGCATCTACAGCTCCATCTGTTGTTCATTGACACTATAGGTGCTCAACACCTCTGAATTGCAAACCAAAGTGGTGTAGGTAGAACATTCAAAAATAGCAACACTCAACATTAATAGACACTGTCGATGGCTTATGCACTGTGAATAGGAAAGTTTAATTCATATTATCTTGAAAGGACCAGTGAACACAATCTAGAAATAATTTTCTTTTCAGTTGCTCACAGAACCAATAACTTTTAGTGTCTCTTTCTCATCTACCATGATTGCCATTAAAATGTGTCAGCATTGGCCAGCAGTTCACACAGTGATACCAGAGATAACTACACTTAAATAACTTTTAAATAATTGTGGTACATCTGTAGTGGCAAATATTGACCTGTTAATGGTGGTGTGTATATGGTAGATCTGGATGTATCTAAATAAGGGAAAGAAGTGAGAGAAGAAATGGAAGAGGAAAGACCTTATAAGGCTTGAATAAGTTAAGAAGCAACTCTTCTTTAAGAGTATCCCAAACTGAATGAAACCTTCAGACTGACATTCTCCTATCACTTGTTTGAAAATAGATCAAACATGACCACCTAAGAGTACTGGAAATTGGTGAACTTCTTAAAATGATGATCTACAAAACCTAAATCTGTCTATACATCACCAATTCAGCTGTGTAATGAATTCCATTCTGTTATTCAAAAGATTTTAAAGAGTTTGCAGATACACGAATGCCTAAACATTAAAGAAAGGCTAGATGGATTTGATGCTGATATGGAAAAAAGCAAACATGTTATGAAATACAATTTTAAGTTGCCTCCAAAAATTAAACTAAACGGTTCTGAGATCAGCTATTCATACGAAGACCCCAGTCATGGTTCCAGAGCTGATACAGATTCTAAAGACATTTGGGCATTGATCTGAAACCACTGATATTAAAGGGGGTCTTTCCATTGACTTTAAATCAATTTTTATATAGGATTTTATTGAAATCACTGTGAAAACCTACAGAATTTAATAGACTATCTTTTCTATAGTGGGTTTGGTGGGGGGTTTTGGTGGGTTTTTTTTTTTTTTTTTTGGTAACAGTCCTAATGAATTTTATGCTTCACAAACCTATAGAAAAGAGATGCTCCACTAAATTCTATAGGTCTCTTCCTTTCCCTATGGGTGAAGTCAAGATGAGTTTTAGCATTGACTCTATTGGTTCAGATCTAAAAATGTCAGAGTACAGATAATTCTTAATCAAACAGCTTCCCTCTCTGTCTCCCTCACTCAGTCTCACACAGTCACTCACATTCACTCTCACTTTGGTTTGGACACAATAAAGAACTTAAATTAAAACAAATGGAATATTGTTTTATAAATGGTATTTGAAAATGTGGTAAAGATTAAATACTTTTGTTAGCAAAGTACCATACATTTTAACTATATAGTGACTCTTCTTCAGATGTTTTGGGTAGCGACAAGGGCTAGGTACAAATAGCTAGGTGGTCTCTCTTAAAACTAGCAAACACCTCCGACTTGCGCCCCTATCCAGAATTTTTGGGACCACTAAATACCTTCTCTGGGTACCCTTAATAGGCAATACTTTCCCACTCACAAACACTGAGTCTGTGTATGAAGCAAGGCAAATGTTATCGGGGGGGGGGAGGGAACATAGATTCAATTAGAGAAAACACGACAATTATCCAGTGTGACAGGGTCAGGCCAGATGGCTACGTAAGGGTGCTGGAAGGCAGGTATATTAGCCCCAGGCTCAGCAAAGCCTTATTCCCTGGGTGATTCAGCTGGGGCTGCTTAACTAATTAGGCCACCTGGGGCTGATCAGGCAATTAGGACACCTGGGGCCAATCAAGGAGCCCCGCCCCAAACACTTAAAAGCTTCCAGTGCAAGCAGGCAGTGTGGGTTGTGGAGTGAGGAGTTTGGAGTGAGGAGGAGTGGAGGACGGAGGGTAGAGTTTACAGTTACAGTTCATAGTTACTGTTGGAGGTTTGCAGTTCCAAAGCCTGCAGTTTGGAGTTGGCAGCTTGGAGCTGGCAGGCTGCGGCCTGCAATCTACAGAAGCTGAGAGTGGACCACAGACTACTCCCAGGGAAGGTAGTGATAGCCAGGGCAGAGCGGGCCCCGTCCCATCCCTAGGCCTTCCCCCAGCTGCCCGCCGGCCAAGCCGGAAGAGCGCAGGGCCCACGAGGGCGGAGTACTTCTCCCTCCCCCACCCCCCACCTTGCCACACCATCTAAATGAATAACAATAAAACACTCCCCCATGGTAACCTTGGCCATAGTCTATTAACAGTGGCTCCCCATCCACCAGCATGAATATTCAGTAAGCACATGTCACTTTAACACATCACTTCCCCTTTCCCCATCCACTGAACCTGACTCATGTCCCAGAGCCTCGTCAGCGAGTAGCATAGTCCTAAGTGTGCAAGCAGTGCTGCTCTGAAGACGGAGCTTATGTCTAAAAGTGACTAATGGTGGAAGCCCTAACATAGCAAGGCACTAACATGTAAGAGAGCCCTGAAGGTTTAATTAAATATCAGAACTGACGGTAGCTCCATTCAAATTGCCCTAGGATAGATGTTGTCTCAGAGACAATCATATCAACATTTTCATAGTTTCCTCATCATGAGGGCTCTTTGCTTCTTTGCCTGAATGGACAATTTAGCAGGGTATTTTACAGACAAAATAAAGGAACTTGCTGTAATACAATAGATCTTGAATGTGGGCCTTTATTCCATGAATTGCATCATTAAAATACTGTCAGCCATCAGTGTTATTCACATCTCTGAAAACGTGACTGGCTTGTAGGCTTTGAAATACACCTAATATTCCTCACTTTACTTGACCTGCACACAGGAAGTAAGACACAGATCAGAGAGTCCAAAATATAGGCCGGGACAGTGTGAGGGAATGTACCCTGATATTCACACCTTGCACACTATTGTAATAATCTTCATACAAAATATGTCTTAAGATATCATTTGAAAACTAATAACTTGCTAGTTAATAATGTCATGGTAAAATATATGTAGCAACACTATATATGAAGTTATGAACATAAGCAGAAATCATGACTTAAATGTGTTTTACCAGACAAGTCTGGGTAGTGGGTAAACCTGTTTCTCAAGGACTTGTTACCGCAGCCAAATGTCATCAAAACTGATGGGCCATCACTTATCAAGTGGCCATTCTTTGGCAAAGAACAAACAGATTGTTTGGCAAGGAACAAACAGATCTGATCTTAGCAAACAACAGCATAAAGCCTCCTCTTCCTTCAGACTCCATGTCTTCTTGCTCTCAGCTGGAAAGAACTTTAACTAGGGCTCACTGTCAGGGAAATTCATTTCAAAGGATGACTGAACTGTAAAAGTGGTGGGCAAAAACACCCCAGGTTACCTCTCCCTATTCATGTCTCTCTTTTTCCACTTAAGAAGACAAAAAGAACTGCCTATAGGCTTCAGAAGCAGATCCTGACCTGAAACTCGGTCAGCAATGATGCTAGGGACTTGGGGTAAGAAATTCATCTTAAACCAAGTCTAGTTTAAGTTTAGAAAGTGTTTTATCTTGTAACCATTTCTGACTTGAATGCTTTATTATTTGTATTCTCTTAATTTATCTCTTTGTAGTTAAATAAACTAAATTAAGGAAAACTCCACTTAATTCACTTTAGAGGAATGTGGGCTGTTGCGAAAATTGAACAACTCTGACTAAAGTGGTTTTTTTCCAGGTACCTTTTTGTATGATTTGTTCTAATTCTTAAGCCATATTGGAAGACTATTTGTCTGGACATTTATCAGAGCTGGTTGGGAGTGATCTATTGAAATGGTTTTTTGGATAGAAAATGTAGTTTCTGTTGAATCAATTTTTCTCCTGGAAAATTCTGATTTTATTTTTTTTTAATTTTCCATCAGAAAACTCAAAATGTAATATTTCATTTTGGGTAAAGTGGTGCTGAATTGAAATATTCTGGACTGTCAAACTGTACTGAAACATTTCATTTCAAGTCAGTTTGACATTAGGCTGTGTGTACTTGAGCTGCTGCAGTGTATGTGGGAACTATATTTTGAGTACTTCTTGCCCTCATTCTCCTTTCTGGGCCAGCCTCCCTGGCTGGATTACAATTCCCATGGTGCAGCATGGAGTCTTCTCTGCCGTACATTACGGGAGTGGTAATCATAGTACATCATGGACCATGACAAATGTCAAAATTTCACTGCCTTTCTTTAGCCTATCTTTGCACCGTGATTGTTCACTTGACTTTTGCTTGACTGCAACACTGCATCTTAAGAAAAGCTAATGTGCCTCTAAAATATCAGGTTTGTAGCTGGAGATTTTTGTTTCAAACTATTTGAATCTGCTAGGCAGAATAGTCAGATAAAAAGGAGTTACAGAAAAGTCTCAGAAGGGGTTTAAAATTACAACAAAAATAACCATAATTAATTGGATAGATAAAGAGTGGTATCAGTGTCTGCACTGTCTGTGGTATTTAAAATATTGATAAGATTTAGGAAAAGGGTTTTTAGGATAAAAATTGGCGAGAGATTCTGGCATTGGCAATTAGAAAATAGCTCCCCTCTCTATTTGTTCCTAGCTCCCGCCTCACTTCTAGCCCCTCCTCTATCCGTTTCGATGTTCTCATTCCTAATGTTACCCCCCCTCCCCTGGCCCTTCCCTGGCACATAACTTCCTGCCCTGCACTTCTCATTGGCATAGAAGGCGAGGCCAATTAGCATAGAAGGCAAGGCTGATTAGCATCTTAAGTATCATAGAATATTAGAGTTGGAAGGGACCTCAGGAGGTCATCTAGTCCAACCCCCTGCTCAAAGCAGGACTATCCTCAGCTAAATCATAACTGATTGGCTTTGAGCATTTTACATCAGAACCTAATTAACATGGCAGGTACATCCTAATTAGCATATTAGGTGGCCTTTAAGCTGATTGGCTGAGTTTGAGTGACCTTTGGATGAACTCCCTCCTAATGTTACCCCCTCTTCTATCCATGTTAACGTTCTGACAACTATGTATAGCTCACTGTCAGCAGGCTAAGCTCTGTCGAGAGCTGACCATCTAAAGTAGAGACCTGAGATCACCTGAGGAAAACAAGAGCTGACCATCTAAAGAAGAAGAAAAGAGCTAAAAAGAACCACGGCATCCCAAAAACTGGTGAGCATCATTGACGCAAAGGTACCCCTTAGGCTTTGGACAACCGGGCTGAGTCCCCGCTCTGTGTCTGAACTGAGGTGATCCTTGTGTCAGAGAGCTGTGTAGGTGCTTCTGGGCTTCCAGGCAACCGGGCCAACTGAGTCCCCGCTTTGTATCTGAGCCCGAGGTCGCTCTCTTAGCAATCTTTGGACAGAGCAGAAGGACCTTCTGTGACGAACAGAGGGATGTTTTCAAGGTTGTGTAAGTAAAAGATCATCTGAGTCTGCATGTCAATAAAGTTGGATGCTTGTGGTCCAAGTAAGATTCTCCCTCTCTACGCATCCAGCAACCACCTGGCCTAACGCTTGCTCGATGATAGACTAGGATATTTAGTAATAATATATGTATAGAGTGTTAAATTAATCTTATACATTAATACTAATTGTTAAAATAAGTGTCAAGTATTATAGTGACAAGGTATTAATTCTAGTCTTAAGTTATAGTCTTCATTGTAGCATATATGTTCTAGTAGTCTACGTACTGTTTTCTGTTCCATATATCTTCTAATAGTTGTATTCTGATAAATATATTTTGTTATATGGTTACATGACATGCTTGATTTCTATCTCTTTTTATTTAACCATTAAATAAAACCTGGTATCTGTTTTCGAAGTATCACAGCTTACATGTTCTATTTTGATCGGAGGGCTGTATCTGTATCCTTTCAAGGGAGGATTGTCTCCCTGGAAATTCCAATAGAGCAAACTATCATACCAGTATTTTTTAGGGGAATCCTGTTCTCTAAAGTTCTCTCAGTAATATCAGTTTGGCTTCCCTAACTTCTTGCTCGTAACAGGTTAGGTGGACTTTGCCTGAACTGTCCATTTTAAATATTTGTTAGCCGTCTCTGATTATTCATTTCAAGGAAGACCTGAACATTATGTTTGAGGCTGCATGGGTTTATTACAGGGCACAGCTACAAGCTGTTTCTGTACAAGGTGAACAATTAGAAGCTAAATGTTCTGTGGAGCTGGTCAGGAATTTTTCAGCTAAACATTTTGACATTCTTAAAATGAAAAAGTTCTGTTTGTCAGGTTAAAACAACTTTGTTTCACATTCTAACTTAATTAGTAAAAAAAAACCCCAAAAAACTAAAAACATAAAAATAAAAGGCTGGAATAGAAACAATGTTTTGACTGACACAATCCTTTTTCTTTTTAATTTTGGTTTATGAAAATTTTAGATTTTGACTTTGTCCCAATCCAAGGGGGAGTGGGGAAGAAATTGTCATTATCGCAAAAATTCTTACAGGTCAGGAAAACTGTTCTCTGTCAACCTCTATTGTATAGGTTGGGCCTAGATGGATATGCCTATTTTTCTAGCCCTTCAATGTTGCTTATATTTTACAGTCTCTCTTCCTTTTTGTCCTCCGTTTTCTTGGTGATGACCTTCATCTCAATGCAATATTAATAGGATACTTCACACTTTCTCTCTGTTTTGCTTTTTCTGATAAGGGCCCTTATATGGTGACAGAAGTGTAAAACTATGTGACCTCCTGGTATTCAGATAAACTCTGGAATAAACTGTTCTTGATATAACTCAAGGTGCTTGGTCTATTGGGAGTATCTTTGACTGTTAAGTTATTTCTTTCTGCTACAATAATACCAAATGGCTTGAAATAATAAGAAGAAGATTGTACAATAATTTTTTGAAAGATTTTCTGGTCTCATTCCTGTGCTCTCTTTGAGTCTTACTGAATCTTTTAAAACTACTCTAGAACAGAATAACAAACCTACTGGGAGCTTAAAGAGCAATGGTTTTGTCACCATTTGCACTTGTGCTACTGTGAATATTTTTTTGCAATAGGTGTTGCCCTACTTAATGCTATTAATGACCTTCAAAGAATGTGGGTTGAAAAAGCAGGTCCAGTTTCAGCTGAGGTGAAATTGCACTGAAGTCAGTGGAATTATAGCAAGGCATTTTCTCTTCTACCTTCATAAATGCACTGGTATGAAAAATAAGAGCAAAAAGCCCATGGGCATGACAGTAATGGAAATAACTTGGAAATCTGTTATGAGAATCCTGCACTCTTACTTACATTCCCAGATCCATTGGGAACTTCAGCAGGTTCTCTGTTCTTTAGTTTCCCCATCTGTAAAGTGGAGGAGATAGAACTCTCACTGTAGAGCTTTTGGAGATCTTTGAACAGAAGAATCTAATATATTTACAAAGCATGAGAATTTAGGGCTAGACTCTGCCTTTAAAATACAGCTCTGAGTAAAGGGTGATGAGTAAAGGGTGATGCAAAGCTACACTGTCCTAAGTGGAGCTCAAGAGAGCATTTGTGCCTCAGGAAAGCACAGTTCCTTCCTTGAGCTCCACAACATGAAGGTGCATGAACTGTGCCGCTCGTAAGAGGGGTGAGTAGAGCTGGACAAGAACAGGATTCTTCCTTTTGCAGGGGATTCCACAACTTTGAATTATTTTCTGTTCTAAAATGGAATGGGGGAAAAAATGGAAATTTCCTGCTAAATGAAATTCTGGGGGGGAAAAAATCATTTTGGATTAGTCAAGAGGTTTTTTTCAATAAGAGCTTAATGTTTTCTTTTGCTAAAATTGAAACATTCAGTTCTGATGTCTGCTTTTTAAATTTGATTTTAGACTGTAGAATATAAATGAAAGTGTTTTCCAAAAAAATTGAAACAGATCATTTCAAGCTATCGTAACATCTACATTGAGTTTGGCTTGTTTTTGTTTTTCCAAAAAGAAAGAGTGTCCAAACTGACACGTGTCCATGAGATGTTTAAATTTCGACAACATGGCACTTTCTGATAGAAAAATATTGCCAGAAAATTTCTGAGCAGCTGTAATGACCTAGGACCCCATCACCCCACTTTTGTGTGCCCACAGTAGTGGGTAGGGTAGCAGTGCCTGTCATAGTGACTGTTCCTTAAGTGGGGTGTGGGCAAGGGGAAGGCTTTCCTGTGCCCTTCCATTTACCCCGCATCAGCGCTAGCCTTTACAGGAAGCTTTTGTAGAGATTGCTGTCAAAATAGGAGAAACACAAGAGATGGGGGAGGGGGAGGGAGAGGGGAGTGTCAGTTGCGCCTCATAGTTTCTAGTCGAACTGAAAGCCCAAAGGTATTAAAATATTAAGGGGACCTCATTCCTTGTGAAGTCATGTGCTGACACCACTTGAGATGTTGTTGAGTGTGCCCATCAGCGGTAGAGAGGCAGATCCTTTTGGCTCATGACACAACTGCCAAGGGAAAAAGGGAACTTTACTGTCCAAGAACAATAATCTAGAAAAACTTGTTTCGCTAGTTTCATTGAGGATGGGGAAAGCTTAGTTTAATCCTCTCCTCAGGCTGAGGATCTGTGGCCATGGTGCTCTGCCAGCTGTAGATGTTAAGAGATCTCAAAGATTATCTTGCCAACATGTCAACTTGGTTTGGGTGGGGTGACTTGACCTAAATTCTGGGTCACTGACTCTGTCAGTGGATCTGGCCCAAGCTTCCTGGACCTGTTTGCTGATTCCTAAGAATATTAACACCCTGATACTGCAAGGAGACACCAGAAGAAAAAGGTACATTTGGAAACTGGTGGGGACATGTTCAGTTTCCTTATATAAAAAAGCAAAACAAAAGCTCATTGGGGCAGGGGCCATCTTCTTGTTCTGTGTTTATCCTGTGCTTAGCACAACGGGTTCCCAGTCCACGGCTGGGGCTCCTAGGTGCTACTGTAATACAAATAATTAAAAAATCCTTTTTATTGTTATTATGGAGTTATTCTGTGAAATTCTCCAAAAAATAGAAACAGCATCAGTTTATATATGAGAAATCACGTATAAGACATCCCAAAGCTCTGTTCAGGCCAAGCAAGACACTCTAATATTACAGCTCTTGAAAGCACAGGTCTAAATTAACAGAGTTTATGTACTCTACTTCATGAAGAAAGCTGGTCAGAAGAGACCTCTTTGACCCAAAAGACAGTATCTTTGATAGTGCATATGATTTTCTCTTTTTATCCCAATCATCAATAAAGCACAGCCCAGAGACAGCTCCTGTGCAAGTGTATTGTTAAACTATGTTTGTTACTGAGTTTATGATGTTACTGGCGATCTGACACAGCTCTATAATGTGGCTGGTCTCCGAACTGCAGAAAAATTCACTTTGCAATGATAACATGGATGATGAAGTGAATTTTTTTTTTTAAAAGTACTCCCTCCTTTCACATGTGTGTCTAGGGATGGAAGGATGAATTCATGGATGAAATACTGGGCTGGGATTCAAGAAACCTGAGTTCTGACCCTGACTCTGCCAGTGGCCTGCTGGATGACTTTAGGAAATTTACGTAATCCCTCCATACCTCACTTCCACTGCAGTAAATGGGTATAATAATTTTTTCTTCTGCCATCTGTCTGTTTGAATTGAAAGCTCTTTTACTGCGTTTACATACAGTTCCAAGCACAGAGGGGCCTTGACTTCAGTTAGGGCATCTAGTTGTTACTGTAATACTAATGTAGTAATAATAATAATGTTACATGTAAAGGAGATGGTCTACACATCCCTACCCAACATAATGTCTACAATTAAAACTAGTATAAATCCGACAAAAAAAATGGGTTTGGCTAGTTGTTGGCAACGTACAAGAGAGTTTATTGCCAGTTATAGTTTTCTTGCAGTGGTTGCTGTTTTTAAATAATCGTCAAGGTGTCAAGAAACGCGGCTAGGTTTCTCTTGTTCTGTTCTTATAAATCCAAATGGAGGGCAAGGCAAAACAACCTTTACTCATGTTGGAAAGCATGAATTTACTTGAATGAATTAATTGAAATCCAAGGGGCTACTCACATGAGTAAGCACGCACTAATAAAAGTAAGGATTGCCCAAACTTTGCTCCCAATAAGTATAACAGTTCTGTGGTACATGCAGGCTATTTTCAGAGACTTAAGAGTGTTATTCCAAACTCTATTTGCTGTCAATGAAGCTCCATTATGTGCTTTTCCTCCTCAGGTTCCTGGGTCTTTCTCCTGTCTGCTTTTTCCTTCTCAATACTATCTGAAATATTCACCCTCTAGGCCCTCTGTTCACAGTCCAATATAGCACTGGTTTGCAAGATCTCACTGAACATATCTTCCAATCTCATTTTCTTTCTCCTCTTTATCACGATCCGATGTTCCATGGGTGTGCAAGTTGGACCCCTCAAGGTTACAATGACCGCGAATACGGATAAACCACAGGTTTGTACCATTGTCTAGTCACAAATGAAAGAGGAAGTTAAGTTTCAGAACGCCCTTCCCTTGCTCCCCTAAAATTTTAAACAAGATGTGCTTGTTGACACTTCATCTTTTGGCTGCCTTTGCACTCTCCAGCTCCAGCCATGGTGCATATGGCCCAGCAGGTGTGTGGGGAGAGCGGGAATTGTTTGGTTGCATGAAACAATAACATTTTAGTCCCTATTTCCATAGTGTGAGTGCAGAACAACAGCACTGTTTTCCACAGGCAGCCATGACTTTGGCTGATATTTCACTCCTGAAGGTAACAAAGGCACAAAAAGCACAGCTACTGCTGACATGCTGAAGCCAGGAGGACTCGTATGCTACCAGCCTGTTATCTTCAGCAGGCACCATTGCAGGAATCCCTGACTGGCATGGAAAAGTGTCCTATCACAGCAGAAGAAATAAGGCAGTCATCCCTAGAAACCTTGGGAAGAGAATCGCAGAGCACCTCCAGGAAAGTTTCATTGAGATCTCTTAGGAGGATTCAAAGGACATCCCTGTGTACATAAACAAATTGCTCCATATCCCCCCTCCCCTGCACCTGGCTAATTTTACAGGGGAATGAAAAGCACTCTTCCACAACTTTGCCTCTGTTCATTGTACTGCTACCTCTTCTAGCCACCAAAGTTCTCCTCAGTCACCAAAGGACCCATATAAAATAAAACCCATGAAAGAGATCATCCTCGACTACTGAGGGGTCGCCAACAACCACCACCACCTTTTTGGCCTCACAACAATTATTGATCTTTTCTGCATCTCTGTTATGTTGTAGCAACCATAGCTGTGGTGACTTTTCTTAAAATGCGTTACAGTAATGTACTAAAAGAATAATACAAATATGGTGTGGGCCATTGCTGTAGAATATTTCTTTCATTTTCTAAGCGTAACCTGGGTGAAGGTTGCTGTCATCTCTCTCAAGGAATTTGCTGACTATTATTGGCTTTTTTCTGAGCCTAAATGCTATTTTTATGCAGTTTTGTGTTTTAATATATTTGTGTGTATAATTAGGTCATACAAAGATTAATACTGCTAATTACAGAAAGATACATGGAACTATTTGAAATACATGGAACTATTTATTTGAAAACAATTAATTTCAGTGCATCACATCTTTTGTGAGCGTTCAAAGCTTGTGTATGTTTTGGAAAAGCAAGTCACACATGATTACATAAGGTAATAGGATACACCAGAGTCAGAGATCAAACATTGTCCCATAGTGTTTCCAGCCAAAGAGCTTGATAAAGGGCAGTCATTACTCTGGATAAAAGCCACTGTACTTTAGTTAACGTGCTTCCAAGAACTAAAATTTAATTAGTTTAAATTTGTTCAGCACTTGCAGTGTCTGGATCAATAGCCATCTCCAAGTTCCAGAATTCCTATGGAGTGAGTCTTCAAATTATTGGTAGGTAAGTTAGCACCTTTTCAAACAAAATGTGTCATTTCATGTGTCTCACTTCATTGCATCTTAGTTGGACTTGGCCCAGTGAATCAAATGGGAAACATAAAATATGCAGAAGCATCTTTACAAATACAATATTACTTATCAATTAAATTGCTAGAGGCCTTGCTGATAAACTTGGTAATGTCTCTTACAGCTCATCTTTTAGTGCCTATTTTTCCAATAGTGCTTTTAGCAAAAGCAGTTTGTTTGCTAGACATTAATTTGCTTGAGAGTTATATTCAACCATCAAAATTCTTTAAAAAGTGAAATCAGTATAAGAGATGGAAATGTACTGCAGATTCTCCTACATTGGCTACTGATGGAGACAGTTGACCCCCAGGGAAAATGTGATTTTAAATATTCATCCTTTAAAATGTAACTAAATATTAGTCTTTTTCTAATGTTTCCTGCATTGTGCAGTGAGACTGAAAATTCTCTGTCAATGCTGTCACGGTGGGACACTCATTAGCATTCAGAGTCAGGACATTTTGACTCTAAGCACTGCCCAGTTAATGTCTGACCTATCCACAGGTGATCAGCTACTTCCAGGAGATTTGTTTTGATTTTCACAGATCATTGCTGGAGTGATCAGCCCCTCTATATAGCTAAAATCCTAGGATTTTACAATGATGGAAACCTTGATGATCCTCCCAAATGCTGCAGGGCCTCACTAATGTAAGAAGTAGTTTTGGGGTCGTTTTATGTATGTTTGGAATTTTTGTTTTCAACAACCCAAATAGCATCCTAACGAATATGAATTGGGGAACATTCTTCTCAGCTCCCATAGATGCACTACTATTGTCCTACCTAACCATATCTTCCTTGTTGACCTTCGTCATGCCTGAGGCTGCAGGATTGAGCCCTGTATTGAGACTTTAAAACTATATTCACTTGAATAACTGTTGCTGCAGAGCAGAAGTAAGTATCTTGGAAAGCAGGTTAATTTGTATGAAAGCTCTCAAACTTTGATGTTTTGTGTCTATATTTTACTAATTAAGTTGCTTTGAAATTTAACCACACTCCAACATTAATTTACACAGTGACCCATTATGAAAACAAAACTGTGCGCAAGACAACTGTGACAATCATCCATGCAAGTTTCACCCCCCTCTTGTTCTAATTTTCTTTAAAAGCAGGCCAAGAAAAGACTTATAACAATATTGAATTCACATATTCACGTAAAGTGCCTTCTGTGCTGAAGTATGTTCTGGTGATTCATTAGTACTGTCATTCACCTAGGGAAAGTTATCGCAGTTAGTTGTAGTATGTCTGTCATGTGCCACAATGTTCTGGGTCCGTTGTGTTAACTCAGCTGCTCGTCTGGAAGACATTTTATTTTTTTCTGCACAGATTATTAATTGATGAAAGCGCAACATGTAGTAATGTGTGAGGGAAAAATCTCAGCCCACACAAAAGGCAAATAAAAGGGTATGCTGGTCCCACACAACCAGATCCAACCACCAGACCTTTCCTTTGATCTACATTAAAATAAGGCAGAAAGGGAGGAAAACATACAAAGGACCAAATCCTCCTCTCTCCCCCCCCAAAATATACATGGTTTAGGGAATGTGCAAGCATAAGCCACTGTGGGCCAAAAATCTGCTTCATGTGTGAGGTCTAAATAGCAAAAATGCCATTAGAATCCATAAATTTAGCTATAAGCCCAGATTCTCTCCTGTGTCAAGAGTCACCCAGGGAGGGGAGTTTGGGAACTTATTATGTCCTTAACCTGTGCTAGCTCAGGCATATGTTAGAGCAGCCATGGAGCTGCCCTAAACTACACTGGCTGGCAAAGGCCTTTAAGGGACCCCCAGCAGGAAACTGCTGGAGTCCACTATGCTCCAGCTACACTGTGTCCTCCATGCGCATCCTAGTGGCTATACCAAGTCTGTGCTCCCTGAGGAGAAATGGGTGCTTTTTCCCTACTGTAGTGCAAATGTAGCTGGGAAAGGCCACCATATTTGTCTCTTAAATGTTTTCTGTACACTGCTTAGTCACATTTGTGGGTGCTGTAAAATAATAAATATAAATCCTCAGGATAATATATTTAGACAAAATTATTTGAGGTACAAAAAGCCCATGGAGATCAGTAAATCCAGGTACATGGTATCTGAAGCCATAACTTCAACTAACATGTCTGAAAATTGGGCATCTGCACCCTGCTGAAGAAATGTTGCCACAGACAACCCAGCACCCATTATAAAATGTGCATTATAAATTGAAACAAAAATACAGTCCTTTGATGGGTCATCCTTCCTTTTTGTAGGATACATCAGTCACCACTCTAAGCCAACAAAACTCAGACCTGCATTGTATTGCTGTCAATGTTGCATTGCTACAGGTAATTCTAGCAAAAATAAATTCTTTCTTCTTATCAGGGTTTTTCTTCCTCTGCCCCAACAGCCTGCAGGACTCTGTTACTTGGAACTGGAGAGCAAAGACAATTGTCAGGGAATCTGAGACAAATACTGGAAACAACCTACAGTTGCCCTTTACAAACACTTATTAAGGGCACATACAGATCCTGGACTGTTTGTAAAAAGAACCACAGTGGCCAAATGAGTCCCTAGATTTACAGTCATTTAAAACTATTGTTTTAAATAGTTTAAACTATTGTTTTAAATAATGTTTAAAACTATTGTTGAATTGTGTTCCTTTTGCTCAGTACCCACTGGTTAAATTAAGAATCCTTGGATTTTGAGGCATTTCATATTCTCCATTTTCCTGTGTTGGTGTTAGTATTTATATTACAGCAATGCCTACAAGCCTTAACCAAGAATGAAGTCTGCCCTGTATCTAACTGCACATGGAGGAAAAACAATAGTCATGTGCTGCTAGCTAATGCATAGACTGGAAGTTATTCAAGCGGGGGATCATGACATTAAGTGTATGTTGCATATGCCTCTTTACACTCATGCCTCCATGCACCTAGCACAGGAGACAGAAATCTTCAGTGTTTGCATGGTGCGCGCTTCAGTGTGTGCTACTGTCTGTCCCAGAGGACACCATCAACAGAGGTTTCATAAGGCCCCAAGGAGCCCTAATCAAAGATCTGGGGAACAAGCCAGAGAGACCCCAACTGATTGGTGTGACAGCATGAAAGGTCACCACCACCTCCTCCTCCTCCTAAAAGAGTTATCTCACAGAGAATACAAAGGGACAAATGTTTCCCTGGTATAACTCTTCTAACTTCTGTGGCAATATAAAATGGATGAATTTAGCTCACTGTGCTTTACTTTTCTGCAGAAACCACTGGGAATTCCATCTGGAATCATCATACAGATTACATTTAACGTGTTGTCCACAGTCTTGAAAAACAGTTATATTGTTCATAAATACCTGGAGAAGCAAGTCTGCATGATGTTATCACCATTAATTGAACATATAGTTATTTACACCATGAGTTGGATGATCAAATGACATATTTCAGGCTATAGTTGATCACCAACCTGGTCCTCATGCATGACTCCTTCCTTTTTTTCCTCCAGTTTTGTGCTCTGCTTCACACTGCCACCATCCATTAGGCACCTTCCTTCTTTTCCTTCAAATCCTATCTCAAAACTTACTGCTTTCATCTTGTCTGCCACCTGATGGCCATATTTTTACCTCACTTATCCTGGTGCAAATCTGGTGTGACCCCACTGAAGTAAATGGATTTACACTGGTATGAGTAAGATCTGAATCATGTCATTCCCATTGTTTACTTTAGCACTCTCCATTTCCTCTCTGCCCTGTTACTGTAGTGTGGAGAAAACTCCCTTACATCTACTGTACATGTAAGTGGGTAACCTTATAAGTGTGGCATTGAACAACCTGTGGCTAATCTTCCCACAAGATCAGTCAAGCATCCTTATAGTCTCTTGCCTGATTGTCTCCTATCTGATAGGCTATGTTTGCACATTCCTTTACACACAGGTCTTATCTTCATATTATGTCTGAAAAGCACCGTGTAAATTGGACAATTTCTGGTCTGCGCGTTGCCAACATTTTAGACTGCTCAATTGGATATACCGGTATGTATCACATTTTGTAGTGTTTTCCTGCACACACAGAGCAAAAGGTGTTTTTAGCCTAGACATATTTAATTTCAGATTAAGGAAAACAGATAAAAAAAGAAACTATAAAATGATGTCTTTAGGATAACTACCTCAAAATTATTTGAACGGAAGAGTGAAGGTTTTCATGTAAAATCATTTTAGAACAATAACTCCATCTGGGGAGAATGGTATTGACATCCTTACGAAGTGCCTTGAGATCTACTGATGTAAAGTGCTATATAAGAGGTAGGTGGTGGTGGTGGTGTTACCATTTGCATAATTAGTATGAAAACTGTTCTTAGGAGATCATAGAAGGTTATGGCTTTCCTGCATGCTGCAGATTTCAATCTGTTTGACATTTTGAACGCTAAGAACTGAGGGCTCAACCAAAGCCCATTAAAGTCAATGAGGCTTAATTGAATATGCCCCAAGTGACTTCAGCTGGGTTGCACAGGGATTGCCTGTGTCTTTTACTGAATAAAACCAGTTAATTTTTTCCCATGCTATATCAATTGCCTGTTAAGCAAGAAAGAGGAGGCTGTCTTGCTGTAGGGTATGGTATCATAGGGCTTCTGCACATTTACATGACAAAAAATAATTAAGCTCATTCATCTTACTTTTACATCTTAGTGTTGGGGAAAATAAATGAGATTCTATGGGAGACACCTAACTCTCCTGCCAATATTAAAAATATCAGTATTCTTATCAGCAAGTTAAAGTAGTATGGGTTAGATGAATGGACTATAAAATGGATAGAGAGCTGGCTAGATCATCGGGCTCAATGGGTAGTGATCAATGGCTCGATGTCTAGCTGGCAGCTGGTCACAAGTGGAGTGCCCCAAGTTTCAGACCTGGGACTGGTTTTGTTCAACATCTTCATTAATGATCTGGAAGAGGGGGTAGAGTGTACCCTCAGCGTGTTTTGCAGATAACACTAAGCTAGGGGCAGTGGTAGGTACCCTGGAAGGTAGGGATAAGAAACAGAGTGACCTAGACAAATTGGAGGATTGGGCCAAAAGAAATCTGATGAGGTTCAACAAGGACAAGTGCAGAGTCCTGCACTTAGGATGCAAGAATCCCATGCACAGCTACAGACTGGGGGCCAACATGCTAGGCAGCAGTCCTGCAGAAAAGGACCCAGGGGTTACAATGGATAAGAAGCTGGATATAAGTCAGCAGTGTGCCCTGGTTGCCAAGAAGGCTAATGGCATATTGGGCTGAATTAGTGGGAGCATTGCCAGCAGATCGTGGGAAGTGATTATTCCCCGCTATTCAGCATTGGTGAGGCCGCATTTGGAGTATTGTGTCCAGTTTTGGGCCCCCCACTACAAAAAGGATGTGGACAAGTTGGAAAGAGTCCAGCGGAGGGCAACAAAAATGATTAGGGGGCTGGAGCACAAGACTTATGAGGAGCGGTTGAAAGAACTAGGCCTGTTCAGTCTGCAGAAGAGAAGAATGAGGGGGAATTTGATAGCAGCCTTTAACTACCTGAAAGGGGGTTCCAGGGAGGATGGAGCTAGGCTGTTCTCAACAGTAGTAGATGACAGAACAAGGAGCAATGGTCTCAAGTTGCAGTGGGGAAAGTCTAGGTTGGATATTAGGAAAAAGTTTTTCACTAGGAGTGTGGTGAAGCACTGGAATGGGTTACCTAGGGAGGTGGTGAAATCTCCGTCTTTAGTGGTTTTTAAGCTGCGGCTTGACAAAGCCCTGGCTGGGATGATTTAGCTGAGGTTAGCCCTGCTTTGAGCAGGGGATTGGATTAGATGACCTCCTGAGATCCCTTCCAACTCTAATCTTCTGTGATTCTATGCTGCCAATTTCACCGTGATCTGCCCCTCACCTTCACATTGACACGTTAAAAATGGAGGAGCAAGATCTTTGTGACACCCACAGACACAGCACAATAGCAATTCAGGAGATAATTATCCTCACAGACAGCCCAGCTCTGGAAGTTTCAGGCTGCAAAGAGCAGCACTGAAGAATGACCCCCTGGAATCTTTCCCTGCTGTGAAGAAATTAAGTAAATGCTGTCACACCACAAATATTTAAATTACACTTAAAACTTTCCCATTTTTTCTAATGCTCTAATTTTTAGTCAATAGCAGTACCCCAGTGTGGCCATTTATTCTGCCATTTAATCCCACTTGTGAGAATCTTTCCTTTGCCTACAGTGGGCCTTGGTTGGGTCAGGTTACCAGGTGGGTCACATAAGCTCTCACATACAAATGCTGTGAATGTCTTGATCTTACCAAATCTCCCCAGAATTGCACTTTTCTATTATCTTTTTCCCAGAATATCTTCTGAGGAATTGCTGGTCCTTTGTATGTGCAGATACAAGCTACTACTGCCCTCAAGCAGCCATCTTGCAGCTGTGTGTTTGTTGTGCTGTCTGTCCTTCTTTTCCATCTGGTAAGTAATCTTAGCTCCTCTTGTACTTACTCTTTAATATTTCTGAGGGGGGCAGAGTCTCATTAGCTTGAGTACCTCAGTGAATTTCATTGAAGTTTGATGTTTACTCTCTCAAATTCTTACAGCTACAGACTAGAAAACTCCTTCCAACTTAATCCTTTTTATTTATATAAAACCGTCAGTGCATGTAAAGCCAAGCTAGTCTGAACAGTTTGAAAGATTTGGTTGCCAAAATTTATTCGTTATAGATCCATGCTGCTAAGATCCATCATTTAATTACACACTAGATAGTGATTTTTTTTTTTTTTAAGAATTTGGGGGTTTTTTTAAGTTTGGTATCTCAGCTACTTTTGAACCTTCATTAATTTATTCTCCTCCTTCATTTGTTAATTAATGTGCATACTTTCTCTCTAATACTACTTTCTTTTACTACTAAATACTACTAAGCTTTTAAATGTTTATCTTAACCCTGTAGTTTAGCATCAACTCATTTATGTTAGTGGTGAAAGATCAAGTTACAAACACACAATCTGAAAATCTCTTTCATGATGGATTAGAAAGCTCTCCAAAAATATCATGGACAAGAATAATCTAGAGATCATGAACCTACTGTGCTGGCACTGTATTTAATGGAAACCACTTGAAGCCAGAGGGTACTGCACCCCCAGCATCCTTAGTTCCAGCACCAATGACTTTTTTTTAAACAGTTATAAAACCAGACACTACAAAAAAATTCCAAAATCTTTTTAAAAGGCTATGTATCAACTGAAAATAGTTCTTAGACCAGAATTCCTGTGCAGTGTTCTCAATCCAAACATTGGAGCACTGACTAGGACACTGAATGTGAAATGAATTAAAAGTAGTAGAACTGATCTTTTTTTTTCATTGACTACACTTAGAGAAATACAAAAAGCAAAGCACATAAGTAGTTACCAACTACATAACATTTTTTAAATTATTTAATTTGTAGTGGTCTAAATCAATGTTGTCATTATCTGCCTAATTTGATTTGGGATTAGGAATATTTTGCTGTATTATCTCTAGTTGTTTGACATTTACAAATAACCTTAAAATATGGCTTTAATTGGTGTTTATTTTTTTCTTTCTATAGGAATTAGGTACGGTGCTCCTGTCAGCTAAACTTCTAATTTATTACTTGCAAAAAACCCTAGAATTTTCAGTTTCCTAAGTAGCCCCTGGAATAATGGCTAAAAGTTGCCCACTCGTACCAAAATCTGAAATGGTGACTCCACTTTTTAAATGTGATTGAAACCTGTTTTTAGCTATTATAAGGTTTTAAAAAGATGTTAGATCTCTGCCAGCCAAACTGTAAAGTCTTAGGTGAGAACAAAACACAGGTTGTATCATAACTCCTGATCTTAACAGGCAAATTTCTAAAGGAAATTATACCCATCTGCTACTGATATAAATCTCTAAATCTCGCCAGTCAAGTACACAGTCAACACATAACAAAAAGATGGGGATGGAAACCAAAAGGAAAATTACATGCTGTGGTGCATTCTAACACTCTGTCCTAGGAAGCTGGAAGGGATTGGAGCGTAAGCAGTCTGGCCTAACAGTCACAGATGGGCTGAGGTCTGCCCACCAGGGCAGGAGTTGCCAGACAAGAGTTGGAGGAATTGCAAGGCCGGGTCCTGTAAACAAGAGTCAGGTGTGGCTTAGAGATCAGAGGTAGTACCATACTAGAAATGAGAGGCAGGAATTGGGGTCAAAGTCAGGCTGGAGTCAGAGACCGGTGACAAGGCAAAATCTGGCATTTCAGCAGACCAAAGACTGTGTGGGTGCCTGGTTAACTTCCTGGGGCAGCCCTTGGGCTTAAGTGGGGCATGAGGCAATCAGAAGGCTGCAGGGTACTGTCAGCCTGGGTTTCTTGGGCGGTACTTCCTACAGTGTCAACCCTCCAGAGCTCCCTGGGTATGCCTCTGCATGGCCTCCTGGTGTCACTATGGGAACATCAGCCATCCCAGGCTCTGCAGACCTGGGTTCTGGTCATTCTACAGTAAGGCCAGTGAAATGTTTGTTCTGCATCTTGATGATCTAGGGCTGGATTTTCAAAAGAGCTCAACACCCAACAGCGCCCATGTAGGTACGTAAATGAAGTGCCTAGATTTTCAGAAGTGCTCAGTCCTCAGAAGTTCTGAAAATCCCTGCACACTTCTATAGTCCATCAGTGCTATTCCATATGCCCACTAAGGAGGGTGCAAGAGACCATCATAAAACTATGCTTCCCTGCCACCCGGGCCTCGGGTCACTGCTTCTATAGGGCTTCTACTGAGCAGTTTCTCTCCTGGAAGTGAAAGACACCACCCTCTGGATTCCAACTCAGTTGTACCTTATGGTGGAGCAAGTAGACCACCAGGGCAGGTTTATTTAAGTATTGTAACTAGTGTGAGTGGTCGAGGAAATGTTCATTTTCACCAGGTCTGTGTGTTTAAACTACAGGTTAGAAATACTCAGCTCAAATCATGCTTGCATTGTACCAATCATTTGCAGCTCTGAGTCATGGGAGACCCAGTTCCATTTCCTTCGTTGCTTCCCCTACTGCATCTCACATTCACTCCCACACTACGCCACCTTCGCCCTTGGTGTGTTCTGAGCCTTAACCACTATGAATAGGCTGGGTCCCTGATCTAACAGATCTCACCATTTTTTCAGCTGCTTGCCACGCACGAGCACAAACCTACGCAGAGATGATCCACCAGGAAGAGGGAAGCTAAACTCTCTGAGGGTACCAGACTTTATGAAAAGTGGCTGGCCTTATGTGTGACCTTGTGAGCATGAGAAACTCTCAATAGCTATAGCAGGGATTTGGCCATTGATCCTGAACAGAGTTGTAACGCATAGCTATCCAAGACCATTGTAAACTACAAATACACCTCAAAATATTTTGAAAAGGGGAAATAGTGAATTACATGTAGCTATCATGTCAGCAATCTCAGATTCACTTCACACTGATGGTCCTAGATCCTATGGGCTAAATTCTGCCAATGTTACTCAAACTGTGAAGTATTTTATTTGATGAGCATTCCCACTATAGTCCATGAAGAGTAAGGTATTCCTCAGTGTGAGTGCAGGTATCAGAATCTGGTTCTATGCCTTGAAAGCTCTTACTAGACATAGGCAGAATACAGACGGCAAAGTCATTTGCTCCTATTGAGCTGTACTGGAGAACATAAACTTCATGGTACAGCACACGTTTTTTTAAAAATGCTATAGAAAAGTAGACACAATTGCCTTCTAAGTAGCTGTAGCTCTCACATACTTAATATAGAATAGAGAAAACTTCAAAACTAAAAATGCCTCCAAGCTGAAATACCAGTTCTGCCCCCTGACACTGTAAATTCAAATGCAGGTTCAGAACTGAACATAAAGTCTCAGGCCGCTTTCTGATCTTGAAACAAAGCAGGACATTTCGAAGGAGGCCATTAATACGAGCGTTGAAGACCATCATTTTCAACCAACCTTTGAATGGCATCTTTCTCCTACAAGCAGAAAGATCAAACTCATGGTCTGCATCCATGCATGCTCTCAGTTAATTTTCTGTTGGGAATTAACTCATGGTCACAAAAGTGAGACTTAACTAAAGCATAAAAGTTGTTTATCTGCTGAGAATAATGGTCAGCTAAACTGGTTTCTGAAGTTACCTATTGCCTCAGAGATTAATGAAGGAGGTAGGTCAGAGAGAGGGAGAGAGAACCAACTAGCTCCCTAATAGTGAAAATAGTGAAATGGCAAGGGATTAAAATGCTTTGGGTAAGAAAGCTTAACAAAAAAACTCCATTAGTGTCATACATATTTTATTTCTCCAAAGCTGTCTACTCACAGCAATGGTACGTTAGTGTCAAATATGGCTTCATCTCAACAAGACTGTATGAAAACACTTAAGCAATGGGAGCCTGGCATCTCTTGGAAAACATCACCTTCTGAGCAGACTCCCTTGCTTGTAAAGTGATTGATGCTATAATTTCCACAGTGGTAGGATCCTGCATGAGTAATTCCCAAGGTCCTCAAATACAGATACTAAATCTTGAGATGCAGTTAGCTTCCTCGACTGCCAAGACACTTTGAAGCAGATGACATCATGGTCTCTGTTAGAGAACACCCTCGTGATGACCTTCCTCTGCCAAACACAGTTCCCAGGAGTCTTTTGCAAAGCGCGCAGTAGGAGCACAGAGAACTGCAGATGCGAACACTGTGAGACTGCATGGTGGTGTGGTATGAAGCAGAAAAGAGGTCAGTCTTCTGTGAAGGTTTGTGTACTGGAATAAATTTTTATATTGCAAAGATTTTTTGTACCATACTGGAGGCTCAAATCCATGTTCACAACTCCTCCTGGTTTTCTTGCCTCCAACATACACAGGCTGCAACCAATATCCTAGCCCCTTTATTTGCAATCAGGGAAACCCCTGTTAATCCACCGGGGCTAGTTGTGCCCTGAGGCATGTCTACAATGCGAAGAAAAACCACCCGCGACACTGAGCCCCGGGATACACTTACCGGACGGTTTAGCGGCAGTCAACGGGAGTTACGCAAGCTACGCAGAGTAGTGTGCACAATTCCCATTGACTGCTGTGTTTCCCTTCTGTGCGGCGTCTTCACTGCACTGCACTGATGGGAACCATATTCCTGTCGATGCAGCGCTATGCCACGTGATGGGATGATTTTACTGCGTCGACTTCTGGATCTATTGAGCGGGTCTTCACTGACCACTCAGTCGATCCAGATAGATCAAACTGACGGCGGCGACTTCGCCGCCAGCAGTGTAGACATACCCTCGGTCTCAGGACCTGTGTCAATTGATTCACACCCCTGCGGCTCGGGCTGTAGGGTTAAAAATAGCCGTGTAAACATTCCTGCTTAGGTGCTATCCCCGGCTTCAAGGCCCTCTCCCCTCTCTGGATTTCAGAGCCCAGGCTCCAGCTCGAGCAGGAATGTCTACATGGCCGTTTTCAGCCCCGCAGTCTGAGCCCTATGAGACTGTCAGTTGAGCTGGGCTCGGAGACTGAGTGCCATGGGTTTTCCTGTGCGGTGTAGATGTAACTCTGGACTGCATAATTGCTCCTTCCGTTGAGCCTGAAAGAGAGTGCTTGCCACACTCATGAGCTTTAACCGAGTTTGTGATTATCCTTGGATCCCAGACTCTCACGCTGGCAGCCTTTCAGCAGAACACATCACATCCAAAGCTCTTGATTTTTTTTAATCCTCCTCCTTATAAATGTCAGGGTTCTCCTTGACCATATAAATCTCTAATCTTTTTTAAAGTCATACTGAGCTCTTGTCCTCCATGCTATCGTGTGGCAAAGCTTAATTGTGCTTTTGAGTTAAATAGTGCTTCCTGAGATACTGAATGTCAATCTCTGGGGCTTGCTTTGGCTTTTGATAATAATTTATCTCAACAGAAATGCAGCTGGAAATGTTAAAAATAAGACAGGCCATGGTTTTTGCACAATAATCCTGTCTCCTTTGCAACAGCATCACCCTTGACAGTGAGAAGAAAAATGTTGCCGTTTTTATCCTGAGCCAAGGACTCTGGAAGTGCCATGTTCCTGGCTCAGGAGCAGTCTCCTGGTGTATCTTCTCTGGAGGTGCAGGCCCTGAAAGCACTGACGTCGCAATGGGAACCCTGCCTCGGATTCAGAGAAGGGTTCTCCTATCTTTTGGGTGAAACATTTCCAGCTTCATGAATCTGTGTTTTCTGGGGAAACTTTGTTTCACTGGAAAATTTCCAACCACCGCTGCCCACAACAATTCTAGTTGCAAAGGTAACACTTACCGAGTAAACCAAGACACTATTGATGTTAGTCTGGAATATGACCATATGAAACCATAGCATTATGACACACCTGAACTCTCCATTTATATGAAAGAAAGCTACACAGTAGTCTGTTTTTCAAATATAAGTGCCCTATTTACAAAAGAGCTGAGCATCCAACAGGCGTCTAAATAAAGAGGCTAGATCTTCAAAAATTATCAGCACCCAGCCTCTCCCATTGTTCTGAATGGGAGCTGTTGGGTACTCAGCACATTGAAGAATCTGGCAGATGTCTAAATAATAGATCCAGGCACCTACCTTTAGGTTCCTATTGTTTAAAACCCATCTTTTTGTTCTGTGCTTGCACAGTGCCTAGCACAATTGTCGATGACTAGGATTCTGAGGCAGTACTGTACTACAAATAATTAATAAGATCTAGAGTTGAATACATCCCTATGTATTTAAAGAAGCAGTTAAGTTTAAGGAACTAGATATGAAACTTATTTCAAAGGGAAAAGATTCAATAAAGTTACATTCAGGAGACAGAATGGCCTTTTAAAGGTAACTAAATAAATACTTGTTTGAATATTTAATGGTTGTAGGAGAATTCTGTTAGCAATTATATTTGAAAAAGACGTGACTTTTCTCAAGATAGTATTTAAATTGTGGTCATTGTCTCTTTTCATAAGGCTGTGAGATGAAAGAGGTGTTTAACTGCATAGCAGTGGTTTCTGCAGCATTGCGCCTGCTATTGAAAAAAAGAAATTCCAGTAATTATAACATCTTTGATGAAAAATTCCAGAGGGATAGCCATGTTAGTCTGTATACAGCAAAAACAAGAGGAGTCCTGTAGAACCTTAAAGCCTAACAAATTTCTGTGGGCTTAAGCTTTTGTGGGCTGCAACCCACAATGCAGATGCATCTGACGAAGTGGGCTGCAGTCCACGAAAGCTTATGCCTGCAGAAATTTGTTAGTCTTTCAGGTGCTACAAGACTCTCGTTGTTATAACATCTTTGTAATTATTGTAAGAATTGGGATTTTATGCAATGAAATATCCTGTGGAGAAACGCCCCAGACTTGAACACTAAAACACATTGGAATAGAATTTCAAATATACCTTTGCTAATTAATTTCAAGACACTGATTAAGCCAAATCCTTATCTCATAGACTCATAGACTCATAGGTCAGAAGGGACCAATATGATCATCTAGTCTGACCTCCCGCACAAGGCAGGCCACAAAACCCGACCCATACACATTTATAACAACCCCGAACCCATGACTGAGTTATCTACCTGTGGCAGATGTCTTTTAAGTATATATTTTAATGTGTCAAAAAAGATATTGGTCTGCCAAGAGCTCCCATAAGCCACAAGTTTAGGGACCCTTTAACTTTATTATTATTATTAATCATATAAAATTAATAATACCTAGGTTGTCCAAGCACTTTATATGGTGTAGTTAACTATTTAATCTCACAGATACTCAGTTAAGTCAATGATCTAGAAGAACCACTTTGCCCATCATTTAAATGTAATCACCTCTGAAGTGGAATACAGCAGCTGTTAACAGTGCACAGCAAAACTATACACTAAGTTAGTAAGTGAGGCGAAAAAGTGTACAATATTCAGTTGAAACTTAAGGAGAATTTAGGCAGACCTCCAAGCCTAATTACTAGAGTCTGGGATTCCCAAGTGCTACCTTTAGAATTTGTCTAGAACTCTGGGATTAACAGCTGTGCTCTCCCCCCATTAAACAACTGCTCTAGATACTGCTTTATTAATATGTTAACGGACAATAAATACTAAGAGGAACTTGTTAGTTTTTTCTATAATGTATGAGCACAATCTACCATGGATAGTTTATGCAACCATGTGTTTGATCACCGCTATCTTAAGCTTCTTCTTTAATAGACTTGCCCACAAAAGAGTAGTGCCTGGTCTACAAATACACACTGAATCTTGAGGAGGGAAACTTAGAGTCTCAGCAATGCAATGGGTCATATGCTGTACATCCACGTACAGCCAGCAGCATGGCAGGTGTCACCCTCCCATCTCCCACTCCAACTGCTCCCAGGGCATAAATGCATATGAGGGATTAGTGGCAAAACCTCAGTGTAGCTCTGAAATGTCCAGATAGGACCGCAAACTGTTTGATACCCTGAGTCTGACTTTTTGGGGTTACCAAACAAAGACCTCTTAGCCACATCACTGCAATAAGGAGGGGAGGAAAAAGTGACACCAGTCCCAGTAAAGTGCATCATATATAACCCCAAGGTTTGAGGCTTTGTGGTTGCTGATGGGAAAGAACAAATTGATGCTTGATAATGATCTTAGTACTTACTTGGTGCGTACTTTGTGCCCACAAACTGTACTAGTAAACAAGTAATTTGAAAGGGCATTTCTACAAGACTTGGCAGCTTTTCAATGCATAATAAGTCATTTAGGCTCAAGCACTTTAATATAACATTTACCTGAGTTCATGTCCTTTCTTAAGGTGACATGAAATAATTTAAAGGCAATACCAAAAGCTACTCAGAAAGTTCTGGCTTTGTCAATGCATTTTTATCCCTTTCTTCACTGAGACAGTTATTTTTACAGTATTACTCTGGCTTTTTTTAACTTTATTTTTATTGCATTTTAGGCTTTGCAAAAGCACAGTCTTGCCTGTTTGGCACTGGCCCATGCAGACTGCAGCAGTTAAGGGGAGATGGCAGAGGAATCAAAACCATTATCTTCTGCAGCCATTTCCTTTGCAGCATGTCCCGAGGGTTAAGATATCCAGGCTCTGATGGACTTATGAGGAAAGTGAATCAGGCTGGCTGAAAATTTTCTGCAAAACTGATTTTAACCAGAAAATTTGAGTTTTCAATAAAACAAACTTTCATTTGTGAAA
>ML675649.1:37080426-37141847 GCA_007922155.1 Mesoclemmys tuberculata | reverse complement strand
GCTACAGCAGCCCAAAAGTGCCAGAAATTGGCTAGATCTTGTGATCTGGAGATTCCTCCAGCATGGGTATGATTACAGCCATCTTACGGTTCTGATATCATCCACCTGCCGCTCTCATCTTTTAAGATGTGGGGGGGCGAGGTGCAGAAGAACATGGTCTGTGTCTGGCAGTCTCCAGCTGACATAGGCCTCCTGGTGGGCTGTAGCATGCTAGCATAGATCAAAGTAGACTGGGGTCATCTCTATTTTCAAAAGTAGTACCCTAGGTTGTTCTAATCTACATGGGGAGCAGGAACCAGTGTGGAATTGGCCCTGGACCAAGGACCCACAACCCACTCCCTTGCTCTACACCCCCATCCAGCAGAAATTGGTAAAGCAGAGAATCTGCCCTCAGATATCTATCGTGCAAAATATTATCTTGTTTTAATCTCAGTTTTGCAGACCCCTGAAAGCGTGTTAGCAACTGGAAAGATTTTAACACTCATTTCCTTTCTGTTGCCATCTGTGCATGAGATCAGTTCTGAAGCTCTAATTTCAAACTGAAACAGTTCTTCATGAAGACTGATACTTTTTACTTTTATATTTATATCACTGCCTAATTTGGTCATGTTCTTTACTTGAGCTGATAGAATACAAGATATTATTTGCTAAATAACACATTAATCAATGAATATGTTAACTGAATGGCTAAAGTGAAGTTAGGAGAACAAAGCAAACCAAGTGAATTATAAAATTTATTTGATAAATAATGCATCATTCATCAACTACATGATTGACAAACCGTATTCAGCTGCTGTTGTCCTTACTATGGACCTGGTCCAGCTCCCATTGATGTCAGTAGACTTCTTTCTGTTGATTTCAAGGGATACTGGATCAGAAGCACTAAGATCTTTGGCAGGGACCCATGAAGGTGCTTGGGTGTTGTGATGCTGAGCATTGCAACACCTTACTTTGAGGTGCCTAGAAAATCACAGGAACACACCGACTTACAAAGCCTGAGATAGGTGCCTAGCCTCCAAATACAATGAATGGGGAGAGATAGGTGTCTTGGACTGAGAGTCACAAAAGCCAGCACAGTAGGCAGGGAGCTGCCTAAGCTAGTCAAAGACGGATGTTAGCACAGGTGTGTGCGCTAAGCCCCACCCATCTCCCAGATACAGGTGCCTAAGTCTGGACTGTAGGAAGGCGCTTATCTCAGCTAGAGATCCATGAATGAGAGCCACTCTCCAGGACTCAGGCCCCTAAACCACTTCTTGCAAAAATGAAGCTATGTCTACATACGCGAGTACTGGACTCTGCACATGCTCTCACATGCTCCCCACACCCACTTGAAATGTGCGCATTATGCTGTGCTGGAGACTAATATAATTCTGTGTACATGCCTATACCCATGTCCACACGGTCACTGTTGTTACAGGATGTTAGCACTACGATTGCAGGGGCAGTATCCCAGGGTTCTGCGCAAACAGGGAGACCCTCTAGGAGCTGTGTGGTGTTGGTATTGTCCCCCACCGTTACACATGTGCCAATGGCAATTCCTGTTCACTTTTCTCCCCTGCAATTATTCCCTTCCAAACTGGGTGGAAGGCATGAATCAGGGGGATAAAGAGCTGGTTCTGCTCCTTATTGAGGACAAATGCAGGCAATTGGCAAGATGCTGGATGGAATTTGGGCAGAGCTTTCTGACATTTTGGAGATGGCTGATCTTGAGGGTCAATGCCAATTCAATCAGCTCACATGGTACAGATATGGTGAATGCCCCTATTGCCACTGTATGCCCTTGGGTGGGCTGGTGCTCGTAGTGCAGGAGAACCAGCATGGTGGGGTGGGATCACATTGTTTTGGAAACCTGGGATGACGAGCTGTGGCTTCAAAAGTGAGGAAATAGGACTTCATGGAGCTATGTGAGGAGGTTTCTCCAGTGCCAGAACACTCAATTCAGGGAAGCCTTACTGGTTTAGAAGAAGATTGCCATTGCTCTGTGGAAGCTGACTACGCCAAACAGCTATAGGTCTGTTGCAAATCACTTTGAGGTTGCAAAGTCTACTGTCACGGCCTTGATTGTGGAGGTTTCTGAGGCAGTTAA
The DNA here is from genome assembly GCA_007922155.1 of Mesoclemmys tuberculata. Classification (NCBI taxonomy): domain Eukaryota; kingdom Metazoa; phylum Chordata; order Testudines; family Chelidae; genus Mesoclemmys; species Mesoclemmys tuberculata. The sequence goes on along the minus strand of ML675649.1, from coordinate 37,139,761 downwards.
CATGGATTTATCCATGTGGGGTTGCCATTAAAAAAAGTTCTAGAAATAAGATCTGGCTTTTGGAGGCTGGGGTATCCAACATTATGCAGTGGCCATGGATGGCACTTATATCCTAATACCTTGCCTACCACAAGGGACAAGTGAGTATGTGAACCAAAAAAGGTTACTTTTCACTCTTTCAGCAAGGCTTAGTGGGCCTTAGAGGCAGCTTCGTGAATACAAACATGGGAAACACTAGAAAGGTTCATGATGCCAGAGTGCTCCAGAGATCAGGCTTGTACTTGAAGGGGGAAGAAGGGACTTTATTCCCCAGAAATAGTATTGTTCTGTACAGTTTGTCTGTGCCAACTGTTATTTTGGGGGACCCATATACCTGCTCTTAAGTTGATTTATGAAACTGTACCCTGACAGCAGTGACCTGGGAAAAAAGTAATTTAGTGTCAAGTTCTGTAGCTGCAGAATGATCATGAAGTGTACATCTGTTATGCTAAAACCTCTCTGTGCTGCCTGCGCAATGTGGCAAACACCATTCATATAGTCATCAACTGCTGCATTTTCCTTTACATTTGTGAGGGTACAGAGGAGTGCATCCATTCCAAGTGGGCTCAAGGCAACTTCCACTGGGTTATCACCTATCACTGAGTTTGTTTGGTGGCAGCGGAGCTGTAATGTGCCCAATGTTCAGTGTTTTTCTCTTCACTATTCACGCCAGCTTACAAATCTCTGTTATTAGGAGCATTCAGTCTCTTAGTGATCAAAATTTGCTTTAGGAGCAATTTGAGAAGGGTATGTGGCCATTCTTTTTTTTAACTGTTTGTTATAAGTGGTGCTAATTGCATTTAACAACTGTTATACAGCACTAACCTTTACTGTGGTTGAAACTGGTTAAGCTTTGGAGGAAGAAGGAGGAGCCATTTATGCCGAGCATGTTGGCAGTTTCTGTCACTGCCTGTAATCTTACTGGAATTGGGTTTTTGATCTTCTGCATGTTAGCAAAGCCATAAAGAGGGCCACCTGCCCCTTTTCCTGCACTGTAGACTTCTGCTAGTAGTACCTTCTGTAAACACGAAACGCTAACTGCACTTTCTCCATTCGTCCCATGTATCATAGAGACTTGAATACTTCTGAACTAGGGGTGGAGGGGCATACAGAAAAGAATTGGCTGTATTATGGCACCAGACAGTTTCTCACCATTCAATTTCATGTGCTGAGAATGGTGGGCTCCAATCCCAAACATGAAAACACCTTTTGTTCATCATATTTAGGGATGAGGGCCACATACACATCAAGAAAAGTATGACATTTATTAAAAGTATGAGATGGAGCATGAAATTTAAATATTTTTTAAAAGAAATGTCAGCTGAAAACCTTTAAAAACTGAAAGGAATGCACTTGGGAACACTGGCCAAATGTTACTGCCTCTTCACATGTCTGCTTGCCTGCCTCCTGACAGGGCATATGACAGGGGGAAATCACTCTTGGGGAAAGCTGAGTACGTCTTCTGCAAGGGGTTTTGGGGGAGAATTGGCACTTGGCGGGGTTCCAGGACTCCCACAGGCTCATCAGTCCCCTCCTTGGATGCTCAGGAGAGTCCCCCTGCAAGGGATTTTGGGTGCCAGTGGAAGGAGAAGTCCCAGGAATCTTGCAGGCTCCCTATTCTCCTCCCGGTCACTCAGCTTTGAGGGGGGTTCCTTGAAAGAGGGTATTTTGGCTCAGTAGCAACCTGGGCAGCGGCCGGAGGGGGAGGAGTTGGTGGCAGTTCATGGAGAGGTTCAGTGGCCTCAGCATCAGGCAGACCCTGAACTCATTTGATCACCAGTTCAATGAGTGTCTTCATTATGGAATACTTCTCTTCCCTTTGGCTTGCCTCCTGCTCCAGGAACCAGTTTATCAATGTCTCCTCTTCTTGAAGAGCTCAATCTTCCAGTACTCTGAGGAATTCAAACTGCTCCTGATTTCTCATGTCCATCCCTTTGAGCAGCTATTCCAGGTTCTTCTCCATCTGCCTCTACCACCTTTGGGCTGCTGCTCCTGCCCTCCTCATGGCATGGTTCCCCTTGCAGGTGCTGACGGCCCTGACAACATAAAGAGAAAGGAAATGTTATTTTTTTGCCATTTGGAAGAAGCCAAGAAATCTCCCCAGATAACGTAACTTTGCTGTTGAAGGCCACAATATTGATACTTTTTAGCATTCCAGGAATGTGACTGTTAAACTTCCTTCTCAGTTTGACTTGTTTCTCATACAACTTTCGCAGCCCACGAGGAAGGAGCAGAGGCTACTAATGGTAAGGAAAATGTTCTAATGTGTTTTAAATGTTCAGTGTCTCAAGGGGGGGAAAGGAGGCAGTTCCTTAGACAGGCTATGTTATCCGGTCAGAGACTGAGGTGTTGCAATGCTTAACATTTAGGGGATCTGCCATCCAGTGGAATTCACAGAGCCAAGTTAACTATTAGGCCATTCACCTGTGGTGTGGGAGACTTTTTTTTTTATTTTAGCTTGGCCTGATTTAGAGGAGGGACTTAAACTTTGGTCTCCTATATCCCAGGTGAGTATCTTAACCACCAGGCTGTAGAGTCAATCACATTTTGTCTCAATTTATATTATATTATTCATACAAAGTGGAACAGTTTCAACAGGAGAGACTGAGACACCAACCCCAGAATATCCTATAGCCCAGTGGTGAGGGCACTCACATGAGAGACCTGCATTCAATTCCCTAGTATAAGATAGGCAAAGTGGGGATTTGAACCTCCCATATCCCAAGTTAGGTGCCCTAACCCCTGGGATTTGTCTATTCTGGGGAACACACAGAATCATAGAACGTTAGAGTTGGAAGGGACCTCAAGAGGTAATCTAGTCCAACCCCCTGCTCAAAGAAGGACCAACCCCAACTAAATCATCCCATCCAGAACTTTGTCAGGTCGGGCCTTAAAAACCACTAAGGATTGAGCTTCCACCATCTCCCTATGTAACCCATTCCAGTACTTCACCACCCTCCTAGTGAAATTTTTTTCCTAATATCCAACCTAGACCTCCCTCACTGCAACTTGAAACCATTACTCCTTGTTCTGTCATCTGCCACTAGTGAAAACAGCCTAGCTCTGTCCTCTTTGGAACCCCCGTTCAGGCAGTTGAAATCTGCTATCAAAGCCCCCCTCTCTCTTCTCTTCTGTAGACTAAATAAGCCCAATTCCCTTAGCCTCTATGTGCTTCAGCCTCCTAATCATTTTTGTTGTCGTCCGTTGGACTCTCTCCAATTTGTCCACATCCTTCCTGTTGGGGGGGCAGGGGTGGGGCACGGCAAAAAGCTGGACACAGTACTCCAGGTGTGGCCTCATCAGTGCTGAATAGACAGGAATAATCACTTCCCTGCTGGCAATGCCCCTACTAATGCAGCCCAATATGCCCTCCCACTCCAGAAATTCCTGTTTTGGTCTTCCCTGGCTATCTTTTGTGCAGGTTAGACATGCTCAGACACTAAAGGTGAGATAGGCAGGGAAATGCCTCACTGCAGAATCCTACTGAGGCATAAACTAGGACTCCAAGCAGCTCAGGCCCGGTCCACACTTACCTTTGCGATTCGGCGGCAGTCGACGGGAGATACACAAGTGACGTAAATCACTTGTGTATCTCCCGTCAACTTTGCAGCATCTCCTCCGCACACCGTCCACACTGCGCTGCGTTGAAGGGAACAGCGCTCCCTTCGACGCAGCGCTACGCCACTTACTGGGGTGGTTTTTCTGCGTCGCTTCCTGGATCGACTGAGCGTGTCTACACAGACCGCTCCGTCGATCCAGAGCCATCGATCTGACGGCGGCGAATTTGCCACCGTCAGTGTAGACTCAGCCTCGGTATCTTTAAGCTTAGCAGTTTGTTACAAGTCCACCAGTGGCTTCCAGGATTAGGTGCAGCTGCACAGGAGTTTTTGAGGATCTCAGTAGAACCTAAAGTGGCAGTTAAATGCCTAAAGGCCTTTATGGATTTAGCCTGAGTGTGCTTTCAAAACAAAGAAAGGGATGATTTTCAAAACTTACTTTCTATATACAGGGTGGGATTTTCAAAAGCCCCTGAGTAAATTAGAAACATAAATCCAACTGAAAAGTCTTTCTTTCTTTCTTTCTTTCTTTCTTTCTTTCTTTCTTTCTTTCTTTCTTTCTTTCTTTCAACTACTTATTGAGGAAGTTTAAACAAGTCTATAAATCCTTGCCATCTCAGAAACAAAACAATAAGTTAGCTTTTGTTAAAAAGACATTACCCAGCAATATAGACCTCAGATCTTTCTATTGAACAGGGTGTTAGCATATTATAGAGTGAGCATCATTACAACATCTGTGTTGTTTCTAGTGATTTTATTAAATGGAGTCAATCTCTGTATGCACATATATAACAGACCAGCTGTTTTTATCAAATGTTAATAAAAAAAAATTGAACAGGTATTCTTGATTTTGGTTTTGTTTATTATTTATTTAGGGTTTGTTTTTTTTAGGGTTTATTTGTTTTTGTTTTTTTGGCAGATGAATGTACTTTGGCCGCATACTGAATAAAAGGTAACCAAATATCTAAGTATCTGTCTGTCCTCTGTCTGTTTTTCTGGGTATGTAAGTTACATGTTAATTCTTCCCTAACTAAAATCTCCCATATTGTTTTGAACCTCAGTAGTTGGGTTCTTTTTCTAAAAAGCTTTTCTAAGTCACTGAGATACTTTTTAAATGCCCACCCATCCGCTGCTTCCTTGTCCAATAAGTCGAGTTGAATCATAAGAGGAATTACTGTTACAACATCAGCAGAGGCCACATTACAAAGATAAGCAGGAAGACTCAAATTCAAATGCATGTGACATTCTTGAGGAAGAGGCAATATTCTTAGAATTACTGAGAAATCAGCCTGGCTCTCTCATTCCAGAGAAGACAGAGCCGTTGAACAACCAAGAGATTATTTTCAGTGCTCTGACTACCAGGTGATGTCAGTTAGAACAAAGTCTGAGCCTATTAATTATTGTGTTGAAGCTTTTATTGTGGAGTGAATTGATAAATTATTTGTGGAAGTTAAGCCAACAGGTAACTTTCATTCTTTCATTATTATTTTTTCTTCATTTTCACCAGTGATTGCATTTTTGCACTGCAGTTTATTTCCTTGTTTCTTATTAATGTCAGCTATAATAGGAGAGGCATAGATATAAAGGAGAGGAGATAAAGCTCATTTTGGGGAGGTTTGCGTAATCATTGTAATAAATAGGCAGCCATCAACCAACTCTTTGACTTATATTTCACTGGTTGGACCTCTTGCAAGTTTTGTCTTAATATACTTTCAGTTTCTCTCTATAATTTTATTTTATGTGCTTTTTATCTCTGTCTTCCATATGCTATGACTGGGAGAATATCCCATATAATTTTCTGTCAGTATTCAATAGTACAGCTGGTTGGGGATTGTCTGACACAATGCTTTTTGAAATGGAAAGTTTTATTTTTTTATTCTACATTACATTTCAAAATGTTAATTAATTGATACATAAGAAAAAGATTAAACAATTTTTAAAAGGTCAAAATGGAAACAAAATGGTGGTCAATTCAAAATCTTTTATTGGCAGAAAGTAAAACACTCAAATATTCATGGAGTATACATTTTAAATTCATTTTCAGAGCGTTCAGACCATAACCTGATGGTAACCGGACACTTATGCAGTGAGAGAGAAAACAATAGTATGTGACCAATTAAAGCTCTACAACATAGTTCAAATTTGGAATTCCAATTGTTTTTAATAGCAACCAAGAGAGCAAACAAAATTTAAGAATAATGTGTCAGATAATATTGAATAATGAATAAATCTGGAGAAAATGTCAGGCTGCTGGTGGACATTTTATAAACAAAAAAAGGAAGTGACATTTGTTGATAAAATAATTCATTAAGAAGTATTCACTCAACTCTACTGTCAGTGTTAAATCAGCTTGTTTCAGGTCAGATTGCTATTTTATTCTGAAAACAGCATCCTCAGGAAGAGAGACAATTTGAGGCTCTGAATAGCAATTTTTGTCAACTGTGTGCAGTATAACTCATTGAACATCACCCAAACCTGCTGTGCTGTCACTTACATTGTCAAATTCTTGTGTCTTTTATACTTATGCATTTTTGGCCATTCTGTAAATGCTTCATAAACTGCCCCCAAGTGAACCTGATATATAGTATCCAACCTCCCATGGCTTTAGTCAGGTACAAGATTGTCTCCTGCTTTGAACAAGATTTCTCTTTTGAGAAGTCCAAACCCCTGCATGAAATAGAAGGGCTATCCCAAATTATCAGACTTTTGCAGCAACATAAACTCAACCAGCTCTGATATGGTGACTGCAACTTGAGATGGTCTTTCTATTTATGAATGAAATGCTTATTTACAGGGTGACCAGGTGTGAAAAGCAGGACATTTGCCCCATGGGAGGAGGATTCGGGGGGCTCAATGCTATATTAATGGATATCAGGGGGGTATGAACAGAAGGGTTTGGGCTGCACTGAAGTGAAGGCAGCCACCAAATGTGATAAAGAGGTGCCCATTCCTCAGTCATACAGTCTATGCTTTTTGTCTTGTCTTTTTCTTTCTCCTCTCCCCTCCTTCTTGCGCTGTCTGCTCCCTTTTTTTTCTCTTTGGCACTCATCCCCATAGATCCCCTCACACTTACTCTATATGGCATGTCTGTTCTTTCGGTCTGTCACATCCACTGTTAGAACCAAATCCTAGACTCTCTCCAGCCCCTTTGTGCTGTCCCCCAGTGGAGAAATCCCTGGCTAGTGTAGTGGCTGATTTGAAGTGCAGCTGGTTTCATGTGCAGTTTGCCTATGTTACCCCGGGCTGGCATGTTCATTTCAGTCCCTTTTTCATCATAGTGTCATGAGAATCAGTAAAGCCCTGAATACCCTGATAAGAAACATGCTGGTTTATCTGCAATAATCATTATCTCTTCTGCCTCCCCCTTGCTTCCCTTTTTCCAGCTGTCCAAATTCCATAGAAAGTCACTGTTGAAAGGCTATTTATCATAGCGCCTAGACACCCTAGTTATGGGCCAGGGCTCTGTTGTGCTTTTTTGACAGGCTCCTCTGTTGGGAGCCTGATGCATCCCTAAGGGTTGTAGAAGGGCAATAGGTGCTTCACCGTAGGGAACACCCCAACCACCTGCCTCACCAGCTGCAGGATATTGACCTCTGGAGTGACAATGGAGGGATGGAGCTCTGTCCCTCCCAAAGCAGCCAGCACTCCCACTCACACCACGCCCACTTGGAGGTTTGCAGTATTCCAATATATTTAATGGGAGTAACCCTGGCGCAGTGGAAAACCGCTGTCCCGTAGGGCACAGCCTGGTCCTACTCAAAATTATCTGACAGAGCCTGGCCCACTTCCAACTGTTCATGTTTGCGCTGCTCAGTACTGTATGTTGCCCTGGCCAGACTTTGGGGCGACCTCCCAGGCAGGATGGTGGCAGTAGAAGCTAGTGCAGATAAAGCTGCCTTCTCTTGGACATCTTAACCTCCTCCATCAGCACAGCAGTTATGCCTGTTAGACCTCTCTGTACCTTTAGCATTTAGCCAGAGACCCATAAGAAGTGGTTGCTTCCCTAGTAGCCTCTTGTTGAAGAGAAAATTAGCAGGGTTGCGGCCTGTCCTATTTGCACTATGTGACCTATTCTGAAATCACTCAAGGTATGTCTACTCAACAAAGTAAATACTCAGCAGACCCCTATCAGCTGACTTGGGCCTATGGGACTTGGGTTGCAGGGCAGTTTCACTGTGCGGTGGATTTTTCAAACTGCACTCACAGCCTACAGCAGGAACAAACAAACAAACAAACAAAACCCAAAAAACCCCACAACCCTCAGAAGCAGTGCTTCAAGAGTAAAGTCACTATTTCTGGAATCGGGGAAACATACGTCACACATACTGACTTCCTCCCCTCAGCACACATTACTTGTTAATTTGCAATGGGTCTAGTATCAGTGATGTTCTACTACATTATGTGACTGCAAATCTATAGTAAACATCATGATGTTATTAGACAAATAGCTCTAATCAGCTGCTATTCATGATAAGGTAAGCTTTAGGGAACCTCCTCCAAAAAACCACAGAACATGCTAAATTTGAATGAAAGAGAGGGACCATATGCAAAATTCAGAAAAGAGCTCTGCCAGTGTCCAAGGTATTAGGAACAGAATGGATTGATTTAAATCAAAGTGATCTATATCACTGATTTTAAACATGATTTAGGTTAGCAAACATAAAACCTTGATTTAAATAATCAATTTTGAGGCTTGTTTTGCATTTGTGCTTAGTTACTTTCCTAAAGAAAGTTTGATTCTCATTGTTGCTATAATTTGGTACTTCTATTTGCTAAACAGGAGAATACACAATATTTATACGCATTTATTTAATCAATTATATAACTTAGCATAATTCTGAATTTTATTGGTATATTTTTTATGTTTGAAATGGTGAATGACTTCTCATTAAGTAAATGATGCTCAACATTTTATTTGTAATTTGTGTCAAGCTGTATTTGGAAGCAAACTGGAAATCAATTAAAATTGCAAAAAACCAGCATTTTAAAATTTGATTTTATTAGTTATATAAAACTACATAAAACCACATAATACCTTAAGTGTGCTGGAGACATAAGACAAACAATTACTTGCCCATACATGTTTTGCATTTAAAATTAACTGACTTATTAAACAAAGGAAGAATTATCTGTAGTCAGTGAATTGAATGAATTGCTTCTGGTGATCATGTCCTTTGAGATTTCAGATTTAGTAGATCTCATCCTCTCATACCTCAATTTTATTCATAGATTAGAGGAGGAAAACAAGCTTTCCTGCTTTTTTCCAACTCCCAGTCAGTTTCTCAACTTTAAATGAACTAGGCAATGAACTGAACTTGTTGAATAAACTGAAATGAAGAAAATATTCTTTCAGTACCTGCTGTTACTTAGGCTGTTACTGTCAAAAGCTGATTTAGCGTTTCAACACACCCTGGTCCAGAGGCTTAATCAGTGATTTCCACCAGTTCATGCTTTGATTTTCTTTAAAACTTCAGCAGCAAACCTGTACTACTTGAACAATTTTTTTTATTTAATTTAAATTTACTGTAATATACTGTAAAATTATATTAAATGTAGGCCTTAGCATAGTTTGCTGTATTTTTCAATTTAATTTTAAATTGATTTATTTTTTAAAAGAAAAACATTTAATTTAAATGTAAAAATATTTTTTAATCCAACTTTTTTAATCATTGGTTTTTTATACCCTCTGATTCAGTATATAAATGAATGAGCTGAAGAAAGGGGCTATTGATTGACCCGGGAAATGGAGGGAGGCTATTACTGCCTTATTGGGAGGGAAAAGCTTGAAGGGAACATTTATCAGGCAAGTTGGCGGGAGGGTGCAGTAGGTCAAATAGGAGATGAACTTTTGTTTTTAATGAAAAAGAATTGTGTTATGTTTCAGGTCCTTGAAACCTCGTTCTATAGCAGCAGTGCATCATAATGACAAACTCAACAAACTGCACCAACGTTCTAAAATCAAGTTACAATGTTCAGCTCATCCAAGTCATTATTTACGCCATAATTTTTCCTTTTGGAGCCATGTTTAATGGCCTTGCCTTGTGGGTGTTCTGCTGCAAACTGAAAAAATGGACAGAAACCAGAGTGTACATGATCAACTTGATCATTGCAGACTGTGCTGTAGTCTGCACCTTGCCTTTCACAATTTATTTCCTCTGGAATGAGTGGCATCGTGATACACTGTGCTTAACTATACAGACTATATATTTAATAAATATGTCCATGAGCATCTACATTATCACTGTCATCTCAGTTGATCGATACATTGCCATAAAATATCCTCTGAAGGCAAAGAGTTTAAGGTCACCATGGAAGGCAGCTCTTATCTGTGGGTTTCTTTGGATATCTTTCATAATTGGACTGTCTTTAAGACAAAATAGACAGGAACCTTTATGCTTTCAAAAGCTTTCCACTACACCATCAATCAATACTCTGTATTTGTTTTTCTTCGTTTTTTTAATACCACTAATAATCCTGAGCTTTTGTTCCATGCACATAATCAAGAGTCTTAAAAAAAAGATTATCATGAACCAACATGAAAAAAAGCTAACCGAAAAAGCTATCTATATTGTTTCTGCAAATATGATTGTATTTATAATGTGCTTTTTACCTGCCCAAACTGGGTTACTTGTTAGGTTTGTGATGGAAAAAAATGGAGTTACCTGCCTTGCAATCCATAATATTAGAAACTTTATTGGTGTGAGCGCATGTATAGCAAATTCTAACTGCTGCCTGGATGCTGTTTGTTATTATTTTGTGGCCAAGGAATTTCAAGAAGCTTCTTCCTTCTCTAAGTCCAAATCTCATCACCCTAAGATAAATCAAACCCATACCTTTCAGATGTTCTAAAAGCAGGTATAAAATGTTGCAATACCAAAGTTAGAAATAAGAAGAGAAGAAATAGGCTTAAAACATGTGGGATATTCATAGCTATGTTTGATCTCTGAAGATAAAATCACCACATAGTATGCTGTTGTTAATTTTAACATGATTTCCTGTGTATACATACCATTAAACAAGTAACTCCTACATGCAAACTAGAAAAAAGGACGGATGCAAACTTTCTTTATGAACAGAACTAAAGAAAAGACAGTTAAGTTCTAGTTCTGCACTAAAGTGACTGTACAGTGGTGCAAACATTGATGCGTGAACACGTTCCATGTTAACATCTTCTATTTTCTCTCTTTCTGTTGTGAATGTAAGAAAACAAAAAAGAATTCAGTTTCATTTAACAGTATTGTGTTAAGGTGAGGGAAGAATACAGATAGATTGCTTTTTGTTGAAGGTTTGACAGAAATTCAATGAGATGATTAGTTAATGATTAATTAAGTTATGGGAGAGGTGTATTCAGCTTAGCAAGTGTTATGTACTGTTCAAAATATATGTACAAAATGGCATGGGAACAATGTAGAATAAAATACGTAAACATAACCAACCTGCTACTGGGTCAGTCATAGTCAGTAACAGGTGAATAGACTGGGCTATGCAATACTCCCATAGGCTCAGCGCGTCCTGGAAGAAGGGGGAAGAATGAGCCCTTTCTCCACCTTGCTTGTTTATGTAGAACATTGCCGTGGTATTGGCTGTGAGTATGGAAACGCACTTCCCCCAGAGAGTGGGTTGGAACGTCTGATATGCCAGACGCACTGCTTGTAACTCTGTGAGACTGATATGAAGGGTCAGTTCCTCCACTGGCCACTGGCCCTGAGTTTGGATGGGTCTCAAGTGCACCCCTCACCCCGTATTCAAGGCATTGGTGGCCCATGATCAGGACATGCCTCAACGTGGTCAGGTTCTGTAGTGCCTGGGTCGTTCCCTCACGGCTCTGCAGAGGTGGAGGCACTGAGAGGGTTAACAGACTCCTTGCCGCCTCATATGCCTCTTGCATTGATAGGGTTCAGAGTCGAACTCCTGCATGGCTCACCCTTCTAGGGGAGTCCATGTGCACTGCACTCAATGGCTCCTCACTAAGAGCTGGAGTCACTGGTGCCAGTTGAGAGGCCACCATCCGCGGGTGATCCAACATGGGTCTCCCCCATTGTGCGGTCTTCTTCATCGGGGAGCACTCTGTCTGTCCTTTTTGTCTCCTTTTGTGACACTAGTGATGGCGAACGGTGCTGTCCATTTCCTTGGTGCCAGAGAAGAGTGTCGGTGCAGACAGGTAGTCGGCATCGGGACCCTGACCTGCATTGGGGCTTTTACCGAGGCTGGGGTGCTCCAAACAGAGGAGTTAGTGGGTGCTGAGGCCAGTTGATGTTCCAAAGTGGGACAAAGTGCTACCTCCATTAGGAGGAATTTCAGTCTGCTATCCCACTCCTTCTTGGTCTTCAACCTAAGGTGCTTGCAGATACAGTATTTAGTTGAGACATGCCCTTCACCAAGGCACTTCAAGCAGTTCTTGTGTGGGTCACTCACCAGTATCTTCTTAGGGCAAGTCGGACACTGTTTAAAGCCTTGGGAGTGAGGCATGCTCCAGGCCTTATGGGTAGCTCTGCAGGGTAGGGAGTCTAACTACTCTAACTATTAATCTCTATTGAAACAACTATTTGCACTCTATTTACACTTATTTACAGATAACCACTAAGGAGAGAACTTGCAGAGCAAGGAGACAACAGCATTCCTGCAACCGCTACAGATGGAAAGAAGGAACTGAGGAGATGGCAGGTCAGCCATGAAGTCGCCATTCCCACCCAAAAGATACCAATAGGGAAAAATTTCTGGCGCTGATGCATGCAACGCACTTACACCTACATTGGAACAGATATGAACAAGCACTCAAAGAAGAGCTTTTGAATCTGTAAACTGTTTTGTTTCCCTTGCTCAGCTGTTTTTAATGGCCCTATTTCTGCTTGGTTCAATGCAACTGCGATGACAGCTGTTAAACATTCACATCATAGTTGTCACTCAGACATCCTGCCACCCAAACAGGGGTCACTGACTATGCCGAAATTCCATTGGTGCAAAACTGATCTGATGTGCAACTTCTTTAGCTATAGAACATCCTGCTTTTCAACCAGCTACCCAGATAGATAGAACTCCTCACCCATTCAGTGTCATTGCCATCTACATGCAGCATCAGCAGGTCATTCATTTCTGTTTTATAGGAGACATGCATAGCTTTGACCTCATCAGCACTGTTCTACAAGTCCCATATAGTCTACAGAGTTTCAGTGCTCTTCCAGCGCTCGCTTTTGTTAGTCAGTAGTCTCTCCAAGCAAGGCAATATCATCCACTACTCAAGATCCTCTAAAGAGAAGTATTTAAATTTCACACCTCCTACTTTGGCCTCAGCTTTGTCACGAGGGACAAAAAATATGGACTTAAAACAAGAGCTAAGGTTATAAATGCTTATCGCTATATTTAGCAGATTATTAGATCACTGTAGTAAAAAAATGTGAATATCAGAAAAATGTTATTTCAGGTTATATTTGGAAAAAACACAAATATTTGAATATCTAAACATTAATAACTAAGGTTCTCCAAAATGTTTTCTCTCTCTGACCCTGTATCAGGGCTAACAGAGGCAAGAGAGCAGAGTTCTCTTCACAGTCTTGATACAAATTTCCTGGGCCTAAGGGCTGAGAGATCAGAATTCTGTCCTCCATTCTGCTACAAAGTACCTACATGACATTGGGCCTGGGTATTGCCTCAGCATTCTGTTCCCAGCCCTAGCACAAGCTTCCTGTGTGACATTAGGCAAACCACTTAACCTCCACTTGCCTCCATTTAAAAGGTGTTTATGCATTTGTGCTAATTACAAAACTTTCCTCCAAATGTAATGTTGTAAATGCTCCATCTAGGGCCAGAATTTCCATTCTGGTGCAGTTGCTTTGCACCACACCACTGGCATAATCTAGCCAACATGACAGTTTTACTGGCTAGGAAGGATTACTCCATTGTAAGGTTGATATGCCAATGACATAGTCAGCATAGGGGCTCTTATGTCATTCCCCATCCTTAGAATAAAAGAGAAAAAGGAAAGAGGAAAGGAATGTGGCCAACTTAATGCAACCTTTGCCTTTAGCTGTGTTTTTGGTACCCTGTGGCTGCAGCAGCCCAGAGTAATTAGAGCTACCATCAAGGCTGCTCTTCTATGGCACAGAGGGTCCAGCACTGCACAGAGAAGCGCTAAGACTGTGGCACTGCAATGGTGAATTGCAAGCCATCTTTACAGCACACTTCCTGACTTGAGTTCTATGCAATTTGGCTGTAACCAAGGTTCTAGGTTATAGCGTCCTTTCTTGGTGAAATGCAGACGGGAGCTAAAACGTAATGCAAAATATTGCACTGATGCAATAGACTCAGTAGAGGATGCCAGAGAAACAAGTAGCTAATGAATATCACATTGTTCAATTCAGATATGAGTGTATGGATCCGAGTGATGAATAATGGTCAATGCCTGTTGGAACGTAATAAATAAATAATTAATGATATAATTATTATTGTTTAATTATTATTTATTTATTCTGGTAGGATGTCATTATCTATGATACAGCCTTAGCTGCCTTTCCCCAGTTTCCAATGACTCAGGAGCTGAATCGAATACCCGAAGATGTAGGTAAAGCTATCAAGGAGTTTATGCCTGGAAAAGCAGCAGGCAATGATCAGATATCTGCAGAGCTCCAAAAGGCAGGAGGGAGGAAGCTTGCAAGTGACATCCACGCACTTCTCTGCACCTGCTGGGAAGAAAGCCATGTACCTCAGGATCTGAAAGATGCAAACATAATTACTTTATACAAAAATAAAGGGGACAGAGTAAACTGCCACAATTACCAAGGGATATCTCTGCCTAGCGTGGTTGGCAAGGTGCTTGCCAGGGATCCTGCTGAAATGACTCCAAGTCCCTTGCTGAGAGAGTTTATCCTGTGAACCAGTGTGGGTCCAGAGCTGGATGCTCCACGGCTGACATGTCCTTCACAATGTGCTTGTAGCAAGCAAATAGCCATGAACAACAGGCATCTCTCTATGTACCATTCATTGAACTACAAAAGGCCTGCGACAGCATCTACAAGATCCCGTTGAAAATTGGCTGTCTAAATAAAAAATATTCTCCATATTTAATGGGTTCCATGAGGGAATGAAGGCAACTATCCAGTATGAAAATGAAACATCGTCCGAGTTTAGCATTGATACTGACATGAAGCAAGGGTGCGTTTTAGCACCTATCATCTTTGGCATCTTCTTCTCTATTCTTTTTTTTAAATATGCTCTTGGAAACAATCATTCTGGTATATTAATGGAATCGAGGATGGATGGCAGATTGTTTAATATCAGGTGATTTCAGAGCGCAAGGCATGTCACCCAGATCAATATTTGGGATCTGCTCTTTACAAATATTGCTGCATTCATCTCTAATTCACTTGATCAATTGCAGATCATGATGAATAAGTTCTCTGATGCATGCATCAAGTTTGGAATGGTAACACTGGACAACAAAGATTTTGCTTCCTAAATACTTTTGGGTGTATCTTATGGATTTTGGGCTACTGATTCTAAAAATCACCATGAAATTTCCCTATCACGTACTGTTGTTTTGAAATCGCCTATATTTGTTATTTCAATTCATAATTTAAGTCTTATTAAAATGTTGCCCACAATATAAGCTGAAAAGTTTTCTATCTTGTATCCAAGCATGCCTGGGCATGCAGTGACACTGCAACTAGTGTAGGCCACACAACATGCAGTGGGAATGCTAAGGCTGAGGCAGGGCGGATGCTGGCAGGACAGGTTTTAGAAAAGCTACAAAAGCATTTCGCACACACCGTTCTATGCATTGCGTTTATATCAGTTTGCATTCATGTTGATGCGCATGCTCTATGCGCATAGCACATTGTGTGTACTCACAATAATACAGCAATTGTATTTTCAGGAGGATTCATGATAGCAAAATGTCTCACCAATGTCGCAACAGCCGTGATACGTTCTGTTACATTTGTGGCGAATATACACTTAAGCCTCAAAGACGGAGCATGACTGCACGTATTAAGAAAGCGTATGAGCTCTTCTTTGGCTGTAAGATTGGTGATCAGGACAAAGCCTGGGCTCCTCACATTTGTTGCGCAACATGCGCTGTCGATCTTAGAGCTTGGCTCAGAGGTACTTGGAAGTCAGTGCCATTCGCTGTCCCGATGATATGGTGAGAGCAGAAGGATCACGTGACAGACTGTTACTTCTGTCTGACCAATGTGTGTGGGTTCTCTGCTAAAAAAAGAAATCCATTGAATACCCCAATCTCCCTTCAGCCATGAGACCTGTGCCGCATGACGACAGTCTTCCAGTACCAAAGCCACCAGAGACATGGAGCTTAGAGGAGGCAGACAAAGTTGTCATGATGCACAAGCCAGGAAAATGACACTGATCCAGATTTTGAACCATTTACGTCAAGTGAGCCTCATCTGATAGCTCAATCTGAGGTGAATGACCTGGTCAGAGACTTGGGTTTGTCAAAGGCAAAAGCAGAATGACTGAGTTCAAGACTGCAAGGATGGGGTCTGCTGTCACTAGGCGTGAACATTTCTGTCTTTCGCAGTCGCCAAGAAGATTTGACACAATTCTTTGGTCAGGTTGATAATTTGTGCACAACAATGGCGTCTTTTTATTGATTCGTCAGTGTTAAGCCTGAAAGCTGTGTTGTTACACAACGGCAATGTCCTCCCTTCAGTACCAATTGGCTATACAGTACACATGAAAGAAATCTATGGAAATATGGAAGTTTTGTTGAAACACATACAATACAGCAACTACAATTGGAACATCTGTGGTGATCTGAAAGTAGTCACACTGCTACTAGGAATGCAGCTCGCATACACCAAGTACTGTTGTTTCATTTGTGAATGGGACAGCCGTGCTAAAGAGTCTTATTATATTAAAAAGAACTGGCCACTCCATAAGCAGTTGGTTCCAGGGCAGAAAAGTGTGGCACATAAACCACTTGTAGACCCGACAAAGATATTTTTGCCTCCTCTTCACGTAAAACTCGGACTGATGAAAAATTTTGTGAAAGCGATGAACAAGGAAGGTGAAGGATTTCGATTTTTGAGACAGATGTTTCCCAGAATAACTGATGCCAAGAAGGAAGGCATTTTTGTTGGTCCACAAATCACACAGGTCATCAATGACAGGCAGTTCGAAGAACTTCTAGTAGAGTCAAAGAAAATCGCATGGAAGACATTCAAGGATGTTGTTGAAAATTTTCTTGGCAACTACAGAGCACCAAACTACGTGCAGCTGGTTGACAACATGCTTCAAGCATACAAAACCATGAAGTGCAACATGTCACTAAAGATTCATTTTCTGTATTTGCATTTAGACTTCTTCCCTGCAAATCTTGGTGCAGTCAGTGACGAGCATGGTGAAAGGTTTCACCAGGATATTGCAATCATGGAAAAACGGTATCAGGGCAACTGGACTCCATCAATGCTGGCCGATTATTGTTGGACACTTAAACGAGAAGCCTCAGACACTGAGTACAAATGAAAATCATCAACAAAACATCTTTAGCTCAGTTGAACTATTGCAAAGCATCAGCACCGTTATGCGATTAAATGCATTACATTCAATAAAATTGTTTCTGCAAATTCCTACGTGATACAAGTAGTCTGAAATTATATTTGTGTTCAGCTTCATGCGGTCTAGCATAATCCAAAAAAATTTCTGAGGAAGCAACACTTTCGAAAAAAATTGTTATCCAGTGTATTCAGTATTAAGAAAACAATTGTCGTGTCACAGGGCACTACCATCCTACCTAAAGTCTGCGTCAACAATGACGCTTTGGACAACGTGAATCACTTCTGCTCTCTTGGCTCAACTTTAGCCAGCTCACTTAGCTTTGATACAGAACTTGATGCGAGAATTAGCAAAACCTCTATCACCTTTGGCAACCCTACCTCATATGTCTGGAACAACAAGCTGCTAATTGTGAATACAAAGGTGGCCATTTATCAAGCTTGTGTCAGGCAGTTTCAGCTGTGCAAGAATAGGTGGGGCCTGTAAAGCCAGGAAGCTGGCAACAGACAGGGGCGCTGCTGGGAAAAGGCAGACACTCCCTGCAAAGTGGGAGGAGGGTTTGCTGCTGGTACACCCAGGGCAAGGAGGGAAATCAGGAACTGTAGGCAGCAGTCCAGGAAAGGAGCAGAACGGGCGGAGGAGGGAAAGCCCAGAGCTGCTAGTTTGAAGGTCCCTGGAGTAGTTGGTGGGCCTGGGTTCCCTACCAGCCACTGGGGGAGCGGCACCTGAGGCAGTGAATGGGAAGACTGCCTAGGACTGCTGAAGGAAAGACTTTGATATACCCCAGAAAGGGGGACACTGAGTGATCTGGCTAATCCACAGAACAGCCAGGAGGAGGCATCAGACTAGCGGTGAGTAGCGCACCCATCACAGTTGCCTTACTGACAACAGACAGACCAAGGATAAACATGCTTCCCCCAGGTGTAAGCTCGTTCTGCTGCCCTTGCTCCTGGGTTTCTGAAGTGCCCAGCCAATAATATTCCCCAGCTCTGGGATGTTAGTAACCAATGAATTGCTTGCTGACTGCCCGTTTATTCTGTGACTAAATAAAAGGTTTCATTTTCCATGCTGTCCATGTATGGCTTGTTGCTGCTGCAAAAAACAATTGGAAAACATTCGAGTTTTCCTTCCCCAAATTACTAAACTTCCCTTTGAGTTGATCATGGTGAATATTCAGTATTAGTTCCAAGCTGTCAGAAAGCCAAACTGCAGAGGGTCGAACTGAGGTAAAGGAATCAGTAGGAGGCATCAGAGAAACATCTGTCACTACAGAAGAAGTTTAACGATGAAACATAGCAGATGATCTGGAGGAAAAGGAGGAGATTTGAGCACTGTGCAGTGTGCCTTTTTACTTCAGACATGCCAGAGCAACTGATGAAAGAGTCACTGGACTTGCACCTTAAACAGTAAGCAGAATCAAGTGGAACAAAATCTGTCTATTAAACATTCTCCATGGCATTCAGATAAACTAAGCTGTGCTGAAACAAAGCTCTTCTTGTGGATTAAATTAATTGTACCGTGAACTACAAAGAAGCAGGTAACTTTTCATTCTTTCATCATCATTCTTATGGAGTGTGCACTAATTAATGTAGACTTGGGACACAATGAGCTTTCTCAATTATTTGTAAGAAGGTTATATTTTTAAGGTTAAAATGGCTAATAATCAGTATTTAGGTCAGCTTGCTAAAATTCTACTTTCATATGCCTTTGTTGGCACCTCTTCAAATGATACTGTCTTTCTGGAGGTCCTGTCTCAACCTGCTTTTCCGCTCTAACCTCTGCTACGTTCTATGTGCTTATATCCCCATGCATTGAATCACTCTGTTTTAGGTTATATTGCTGTTTTTTACTACGAGACAAAACATGTAATTATGATAAATAATGAGAATGATGTGATTCTTGGCACATCTATAGCATCTTCTGAATTAGGATTTTAAAGCATTTTAAAACCACAGATTAGTCTCACAACACCCTGTGAGGCTGGTAAGGGTTTCTACCCCTTATTTTACAGTTGGAGAAATGGAGGTAGGGATTGTTAGCTCATCAGGGACATTGACCCTTTTTTAGTTGTGTGTGTGTCTAGCGCCTAGCATTAGGGGGCTATAGTTTCTCAGTGCTACCCAATGAAAATAATGAACAATAATAATACAGGCTGGAATTTTCAAAAGGCCAAAGAGAGTTAGGCACGTAAAATTGTCTTTCAATGGAAGGGCATCTGATTTCCTTATTTTCTAAATCCCACCTTAAAATACTAAAAACGCCAATTTTAGGAATATTATGAACAGTTGATATTTGGGATTGTAAATGCTGACAACAAACATACGTACTATGAACCTTATACAGTACCTGGTCCAATAATGTTTCTGAAGCCAATGGGATGTCAGTGACCGATGGGTCAGGCCCTATATCTTGGCCACTAAAAACTGCTTTGCTCTAACTGATGTGGTGAAGTGGTTTAATTATTAATGCTTAACAGCTGTTTACTTTAAAGTAATGTGTATAGACCAATATGTGGAAGACAGCTATTTTTCTTTCCCTAAATTACCACAAATACTTTCTAATGGACCACACATTGAGCCAATTTATTCTGTGAGCTCATGTAGCTATTAAGCTAATAATTTTAAAGGCAACAATAAACTATTTAATTCTCAGCCTGGAATTTCTCCTATGTCATGCTCCTCTCCTCATAATCTGGAAGGTTTAAATCACACGAGGGATTAATTTCTGTTAGCATTCAGGTTCTTTTTCTGTGAATTTTTCTCTTTTTTTTTAAATACAGCCTCATCCACCATTTATAGTGATGTTTTCTGAACAGTTTCCTTTTCTTTCACAAGTCATGTGGGACTCGGTGGTGCAATCCTCACAATTACTCAGACTGGTGTGCACTTACCTGAATAGTCCTACCTAGGTCAATAAAAATGCTCACCACAGTGTGTGAAGGTTGTACAATCCACCACTCCACACCTGCTCCCACTTAACAGAAGAGAAGTATTCCCCAAGTTTGGTACTCCTTAATGTGAGTAAGAGTAGCAGAAGCTGGGCCACATCCTGATGTCCTTACTCAATATCTGCACAGGCAAAATTAAGTTCTTACTGACTTACAATGGGTAGTAGTGGTGACCTTAGATTAGGTCTGAAGTGCAATAGAAGACCCGCAGCACCAAGTCTCAGAGCCCAGGTCAATTGCCTTGGGCTTGCGAGGATTGGTCTGCAGGGCTAACCACAGCAGTGTAGATATTCCCATCAGGCTGGAGTCCAGGTTCTAAGACCCTACCCCCTCGCTGGGGTGGGAATTGCCCTACATAGTTCTTCTCCTGTTTTCTCAAGGCAATTGCTTGTTTTCTGCTCTCAGTATATTTTGCTGGAGAGGGAGCTATTCCAAATTTCACACCACCACCTCTACAAGGAGTGTAGATATGAAAGGCAGAAAGATATATTGGACCATACCAAGAATCTGCAGGTTGTTGCATTTTTTCTGTTTTGTTTTTTAAAAAATGGTTTAGTGGGTTTTGGATAAAAAGACACGCACTCATCTCCATTTGCCAGACACCTAAGAGGAAAAATAATTGGGGCCTGAGTCTCATTTACACTAAGTCCCCTTTGCACCTCTCGGACAGTGTAAAGGGGCTTAAAGTTGGCACCATATTTCATTTGCATTAGTCTGAAGGCCCCTTTACACTGCCAGAATAGTGTAACTGAGAATCAAGCCCATCAACTGGAGTTAGGAGTTTTACTGGGGAAATGAATGAAAACTGAGTAAGGAGATTTGGTCCTTAATTTCTATAGGCCGTGGTTACCTGGCTTTAGAGTGATGGTATCACATAAACACTGTAGCAATATACTTGACTTGACTGCAATCTCAGATACTAATTCTCTCCAGATTGCTCCATCCCTCTTCTTCTCTATGACCTGCACTGCTCCACTATCCCTCTGTTGGGCTGAAACACCCACACATAATGTGCAACGCCCTGGAAGGGCCAGAGGCTGTTGCTTCTCTGTTCTAGGACCACAGTGGACTTCTCCATTCCAGTTTTGTGCAGGCTGTCCAGTCACAGCTGTATCATGCATGAAGTATTAAGAGCCAGAACCTCAAAGGTGTGAAGATATGGCTCCTGTCAGCATTGCAACACCTAGGCTGCCTAGGGGAATCCTCAGCCCCAGCTCGGTGCCCAGGCTGTCCAGACAATGTCTGGGTGGGAGAGCTAGGCATCGAAGAAAGGGATCCTCAGAAACCAGTCAGCTCAGCAGGGAGCTGCCAAATCAGCCAGGGGTGAAATGCTGAGGAAGGAGGCAGGAAGAGGGGCTTAGGGGCCTAAGCAGCATAGCTGGTGTGCCTGCCGGACAAGCCAGAGATAGGCACCCTGTGCCACTCAGGAGCCTCAGCCACGAACACCAGCCTCTTCAGTAACCCAAGCCCTAGCCACTGAAATTCTCTGTCTCTTGCTCTCTCTGCCTCCTTCTGGCCATGCTCAGTACTGCGCTCACATTCGCCCTGCATTTCCCTTGTGCCCCAACTGTTCTGTGTGACTGCTGTGCTCCCCCCACCATGCACACAGACACCTACTGGTAGCCTGCATCCAGCCCTGCTCCTGTGGGGTCTGACAGGTATCAGGACTCAAGCATGCTCAGAGCACAGCTACAGGATTGGGGCCCATTGACAAGACAGGACATTCCTCTGCCTAGTTTGAAAATTCTGCTTCGAGGCACCTGGGCCTTTGAGATGAGCACGGCCTCCAAGCAGCTTGTTAGCTGTGCAGTGGAGTCAGGGCTTAGGCAGCTTTGTGGCAGAAATGTAGATGTCTAAGGGATTTAGGCGCCTACAGAGTTAGATGGTTAGTGGAGCAGTGGTTTTGAAAATGTCAGTGGCATCTAACTGGTGGGCTTAGGCACCTAAAGACCAGTGAGGATCTGGGCCTAAGAGTATAGAGATGTGGGACCTATCCTGCAGTGGTGAAGGGAAGAAGTGGGTTGGTCCATCAGAAACCTGCTGCTTAGGGATAGAATATGAGCTGACTGGATGTCACCAAGGGATGCAGGGTGAAGATGCATGTTGGCGAAGACAGGAAAAAGAGGGGAGAGGGGGTTGCATAAGCCTATTGAAGGAGTTCAGAAGAGAGGGTTGTGTGAAGTTCTCCAAGAGAGTAGGGTGAGAGGGCTGTATGCCTATGCCACCTGAAATTGAGAACCCAGTACTTTTGGGTGTTGGATAAGCTCCTTACGTTTTTGGTTTTGAGAAATGAACAATCCTCTGCAATGTGATTTTGTATGAAACAGTAGAAGATAGAATCTCTGCACTTTAGTGCCTGGGAGTGGGAACACAAGAGGAAGCCTCTGAGCCACTAGATGTGGATATTAGAAGGATAAATAAGTTACAAATTAATCAGCAGTGTATTTTGTTGTGTTTCATAGCTCTTAATTCTTCCATTGCAGTAACTACTCATCAGGATGAACTGCAGCATCAACCACACCTTGAAGGAAAATCTTAACCTTTTCCAACTGATTATTTACGTCCCAGTTCTCTTTTTTGGAGTCATATTTAATCTCCTTGCCTTCTGGGTATTCTGCTGCAAGCTGAAAAAATGGACAGAAACCAGAGTATACATGATCAATTTGGTCTTTGCAGACTGTTCTCTGCTCACCACCTTGCCTTTCATTTTATATTTTCACAGGATTGAACATCCCATAGATAATCTGTGCTATGCCATCCAGGCTATATATTTTACAAACATGCCTGTAAGCATCTATATCATCACCCTTATAGCAATTGATCGATTCATTGCAATAAAGTACCCCCTGAAAGCAAAGAGTTTAAGGTCCCCATTGAAGGCAGCTGTTATCTGTGGATTTCTTTGGATAACAATAATCATTTATGCATCCTTCAACCCACGATTTGACAAAAGAACAGAAAAAATTTGCTTTCAGAAGCGTTCTGGTGACCCTCTAGTGAATACACTGTTCAATAGTATTTTGGGGTTTTTTATACCGTTAGTAATACTGAGCTTTTGTTCTATCCAAGTTATCTGGTGTTTGAAAATGAAGACGAACACAAGTTCACATGAGGAAACAGCGATCCAGAAGGCTCTTTGTATTGTCTCTATGAATCTGAGTGTGTTTATCATATGTTTTTTACCTTTTAACATTGGGCTACTTGTTAGGTATGCAATGGAGGTAGCTGGAGCTGCCTGCTCTGTACGCCAAAATGCAATCGCTTTTATTCGTGTGGCTGCATGTGTAGCAAACGCTAACTGCTGTTTAGATGCCCTTTGTTATTACTTTGTAGCCAAGGAATTTCAGGAAGCTTCTTTTTTGTTACCCCCTTTTAAATCTCTGCAGTCTAAATCAAATCAAAGCCAAGAGTCATAACCCCAAAAGCACTAAATGATCACAAAACAGGCAGGATGCGGGGGCAGGCCCACAGCTGGTGCAAATTGTCACAGCTTCATTGATTTGCCATAAAGTCTGTAATTACTGGGGGTAATAATTGCAAAAACTTCTTCAAAGTGGACCTGATTCTGATCTCATTTACACTGGCCTTACCTCTTCAAGTGATTCCAACAAAGTTACTTCTGATTTACATCAATGTAACTGAGATCACAATCAGGATCAAAGTCTCTATTTGAAGCTATCCATATGCATATTTTATTATTGCCATGCTTTCCTTTGCAAATACATTAACCAGTTAGCTACAGGAAGCTTTCTTGCGGTACAAGAGTCAGTTAGTTTCTTGTACTGCTGTGAACATGTTTGTAATAAAAATGCTGCAGTGTCAGAATGTAAATACTGAGATGTGTATCTTTCAAAATATGTAGTGTTTGCATAATTTACAATATGCTATTTTCCTGTTGCGCTCAGCCAAACAGTGTGAATTTGAAGAACAAAGCTACCACCAGAATTCAGCTTATCTGTTATTAGAATTATCACCAACATTAGTCAGATACTGGTGATGTGAGAATAATGCCCCATTTCTGTGGTAGAAGTTTTGTGTTAATCTGGTACAGTATTACTGTGGAAGGTTTATTCCCCTGTTGTAAGAATAATTAAAGGGGCTAATAGCCTATGAAATGAGGGAGATGTGCAAAGTGCTATGTTTTATGTGACATGGAAAATTATATGAGAAGTAAAAAGCAGCAACATACGTAAAATATGAAGAAATGAGAAAAGGATCTCAATGAATTTTGTCAGCATTTAGTAAGAGTGTTACAAGTGGAGCCCTGCAGTGTGAGAGAACGGAGCCGGCTGCTGTCATCTTCTCATGACCTGGGAACAGAGCTAGAACGAACTGGCCTCATTTGCACAGGTGGCGTTCCCTGTGCCAGTGTGTTCCTTTGGGTTAAAATGCATTTTAGTTTTGGATGTCAGGGTAATGACGCCAGCAGAACTGTGCTTAATATACCCTGGGGAGGCCGTTCCTCAGTGGTATACCCCTGTATAGTGGCATGTGGCTAGGCGCTGAAGAGAGGGGATGTACTTTGCAGGAAGGCACAAATCCTTAGTGGTTCTAAATGCTATTGGCTCTCCCGTCACAGTAAATGAGGACAGCACTGTGAACGATGATGCGGATGTGGTGACAGCAGTGGCAGCGATGTGCAGAGCTCCAAGGGGGAGATAGTGAGTTTTTTCCAGGTTTCTGGTTGGATGCGCAAGCTAATGGTGCTTGTTAGTTTTAAGAGGCGACCCTAGATATTTAACCCAGCCCTTGTTGCTGTTGGCAGCACCTTGTAGAAGAGTCATACTTAAAAGGAATTAATTCAGGGGAGTCCTATGGCCTGTGTTACTCAGGAGATCAAAGTAGATGGTCATAATGGTCCCTTGTGGCTTTATAATCTTTGAAAATTCTAGCCACCCTTGAGGACTTTGCCACGTGGGTAGTCCCATTAATCTTGCTAGCACTACCTCTGGAGTAAGGCACTAATGCAACGTGAGGGAGGCAGAATTGAGCCCTAAAAGACTATGGGAAAAAAAAAGATGATGAATTAAAAGATCAGCTGAGTGTGACTGTGTGAGCAGGGTGTACAAATAGAGGTACGTTTTACCCAGGCTGCGAAGTTAGGTACTGATTCAGACTTCAGCAGATGTCAGGTGTGGGCATGTATGACGCCCCTGTCTAATTTCTGTTTGTGAATGAATGAAGTCGTCAGAGTGCGTAGATGGTGCCTTTTGAATTGTTGGGGTTTCCATCCTTCTTCCATCATTTGATGAAGCAAATCATAACTCTTTGCTGTTTAGGAGCCTAAAGTATTTGATTGTGCTGTGTGTGTTAGATGGCATTTGAATGGAAAACAATGGCACAATGACTGAGGCAGCGAGGGTGAAAGTCAGGCTCGTTTGCCAGACATGAGTACAGCAGGCCCATTGCAGTGAAATGCTCTCAAGTCTATTTTGAAACAGCAATGCTGGAACCAGCAAGCCACTTCTGTGGTGCAGCCTCAATGATCGGAGTGCATTGTGACCCAAAGCAGCCAACAGGGGGCGCTGCTGACATAACCCTGTGTGTACCTAGGTTTGCTTATCTATATAACTTGATGAGGGAGGCAAAGCACTTAAGCATGTGAAAAGTCCCATTGCGTTCTGTGGGATTGCACCAGAGTTTAAGTGCTTTGCTGCACTGGGCCAGGGAATGCTTGAGACAATGAGTCAGAAGAAATGCATTTGGGAGGCATACAAAAGAACTCAGACCTTCACCGGCACAATACCCTCACCTTTGACTTTCTGGGTGTAGTTACTGCCTGACCTCTCCCAATCTTTCTGAGGAAGAGTGTCATCCTGCTGTTACAATGTGGGCCCCAGCACTGTGGGGTAGGCCTGAACCACAGCAAGCCCGGACCATAGATATTGTACAAAGTTTAAGGGTTAACCCTCACACTAAACGGCATGAAATTAGGCATTGTAGCTAGGGATGTCCCAGACACACTGATTATTTATGCCACTCGAGGCTCCACTATAATAACTGACTAGTGCCCAAATCATGGGGCAATAAGGTAGTTTTATTTACTTTTGGTAAAATAAAATTAGGCTTTGGGTAATCAAGACTTTTATTTCTTTTATTTCCTTTTGGTAAAATGGTATTAGGATTTTTTTATGTTAGTAAGCATAAGATATTGTATTAAGGTAAATGAATAAGAACGTGATGATTTTTAGAAAATATGAATGAGGCATCAATGCAGTTGCAAGAAAGCCGTTACCGAGGCAATGGTTCTCAGCCTTCAAGGACAGGAGGGAGAGAAGAGGCCTTTGTTTAAAGAACTGTTACAACCCAAATGAACGAAGATCAGGATAACCCTGGAAAACGGTGATGTTAACACCCAAGGACAGGAGCAAGAGATAATGTGAAACAAGAATGAAAGAATGATGGGAAAGTTGTCACACTTGTGACATCAAACATCATTAATAATTACATCAAACAAAGAGACTAGCTGACATGACAAAATCCATAGACCCGAATGGGGATAGATATATAAAAGCAGGGAGAAGAAACATGGCCTTTGGACTCGTTCTGCAAACTCCAAGGAGCATCGTGTTGTGGCCGACAGAGCCTGGCTCCAATCTCATGTCTAAATCACCTGGCCAGTGATTTTAGCTTGAGCAACACAGCGACTGGTAATTATATTACTCCTGCAGAATTCTGTAGGTGAGTGGGTGTGAAAGTCTGCTATAGGCAATTGCTTTTTCTAATATTGTTTGTATTCATAATAAACGTGGCATATTGCCTTATCCCCTGAATAAGATCCTGCTGTTTATTTTGTAAGTGTAACATTTTGGTGGAGAATTGCGAAAGGGGGCGGCTAAGCTTTGGTATATGCTGTGGGTATTATTGAATCTGGTGTGCACACCTGTTTAAAGGAATATATATATATTGCCATTTATGGGGCGTTGTAGCTGCATTATTGTATTGCCATTTGGGGGGCCAAAACCTTGGCACTCTAGCAGGGAGAGATCTGAGGATTCCATGTTGGGGAAAAGGGGGGCTGGAGAGTGGCCTGAGCCCACCAAGGGGATTGGGGATCGCAAGGGAGGGGGTCCCGGCCTGAAGTCAGGCAGCCAAAAGGATGGGGGGCTGTCGCAACCGGGATACAGGTGTTATGAATGTGGGGAACTGAAGCATATAGCAGCCCAGTGCCCCAACAGGGACTAGCCCATGCAATGCGGGCTGGGGGAGTGTGCCGGTCCCTGCAGCTTGGTCTACCCAGTGGGGGTGGCAGAGACCACCCAAAGACATACGAGGCCCGTAACAGTAAATGGGATCGGGACCATGGCTCTAGTGGACTCGGGGAGTGCTATTACGCTAGTCTTGGCGAAGCTGGTGAGCCAGGTCCAGCTGTCCTGGGCCAAATGCACCAGGATAACCTGTGTACCTGGGGCGGTAAATATGTATCCAAGCACTCCAGTCCAGGCTGGGGGTCAGGGGAAACCAGTGAAGATGACAGTGAGTGTCATCCCATGACTCCCCTACCCGGTGCTGATAGATAGGGACTGCCCAGGGTTTGGGTCCCTACTCCCTGGGGAAGACTCTCCAACAGGTGCATCCCAAGTAGCCCAACCCCTAGGGTTGAGCGGGTGAGGGGGGTGGATGTGTGATAAAGTCAGGCCGGATGGCTTTAAAAGGCTGTGCTGGGGCCCGTACGAGGGCCCGAAAGGGTTAAAAACCCTCTGTGAAATCCCTAACTAATATTTTGGAGCAATATAAACAGGATACTGAATTTGAAAAAATCTCCTCCATAAACACTCAGGAACAAAGAAACCCTACAGGAGACGAGAAAGAAAATGCTGAAGGAAATTATTCAATGTAAAAATGAAATTGAAAGGGAAAATCAAGCAGTGCAGGGGAGAGTAAAAAGACTGACCCTGAGGCAGGACAGAGCACCTGCTAATCATAGCCCTTGTGAATCCTTAATTAAACTGTTAAAGAATGTTGTTGATGTTAGCCTGGAACTTAAAATGATCTTACAAGGCTAATTATTTGCTCCCCTTTCCCCCCCTCCCCACCCACACACACACTTGCACTTCTGTTTTTCTGAGATTTTAACAGAAGGAGTTTTGGATACACTTTAAATGTTAAAAGTTATGGCAGCCAAGAATAATATAATAAAGTGTAAATATAGTAAATGGAAGGCAAAAGTAAGTGACTTAAAAGAAAGAGAAGAGTTTAAAAAGTAGCTTTGGTGAAAAATTAATACTACAAAAGTTGAAGGGAATTAAACAAGTTGAGAGATGTAAAAATGTTCAGAGGTTACAGTTGTGGAATTGTTCAGAGGGTAATAGTGTTATAAAAAGAAGGTTCTTGGTTTACTAACACTCAGTAAAATAAATTCTCTGTGTGTGCAAATATATTGTGTAAATCTGTAGAGGTTTAAAAATCTAAACCAACACTCTTGGTTTGTAAAACCCTATTTTGTCATTTTAAATGATTTGGTTTTGTTAGCAATTAACCCTTTGTACTTCCACGCATCGTAAAGTTCTATATCGTTTAAAAACCAATGTTATAGCTGTAGAAAAGTCAGCCAGACACAGGAAAATATGGAGGCAATTCCTCTGTTTTGCCTGCAATCAACAAGGAGACTAGCTGACATGATGAAATCCATAGACCCGAATGGGGATGGACCAATATAAAAGTAGGGAAGAAACATGGACTTTGGGCTCATTCTGCAAACCCCCAGGAGCATCGTGTCATGACTGCCAGAGCCCAGCTCCACCCTCATGGCTGGATTACCTGGCCAGTGATTCAGCTCGGGCCTCACAGAAACTGGTCATTATATCCCTCCTGCAGAAGTGTGGGGGGGAGGTGTGGGGGTGGCTTAAGCAATTGCTTTTTAAAATAGTTTCTGTATTCATAACAAACGTGGCATATTGCCTTATCCCCTGAATAAGCTCCTGCTGTTTATTTCGTAAGTGTAACAACCACATCCGTGACCTCTCATGAGCGAGACACGAGCACTTCTTCCATATCATTACAGCATCCACAGTGCTCGTCAATAGAACTAAAAAAAAAAAATAAGACGGGCTCTAAACGCACATCCTTCAAGGACATAAAACACTGCACTGCACTGCTGGGATTTGGGGGAGACATCCCCTATGAGCAAATTATTCCAGCATTGCCCATTACTGAGTTTCTTGCACCTTGCACTGAAACATCATGTAAAAGCCATTATCATAGGGTACTGTATCATGGTCTCCTGGCCTGAGCAGTATGCTATGTGCCTGCTCCTCTCTCTGTAGCATCTGTGTAAGGCCAGGCATAATCTGACTACATACTGAGTTCCGCAAACTGGGACAAAACAAAGTGTTGTCCACTAATCAATGAAAAGGCAGTGAGGCAGATGGTCTCTTGTACTGGGTTGAAAATCTGACCCTTGATAGTCACTCATGGCAAGTATCAAAATACCATCGGTTTGCTCTTGGGTTCAGGGAATTTTTTTTTTTCTTTTTTAATTAAAATTGGTGCAGCTGGGCTCATTTTAAATGTAAGAATCCCGTGATCGCATTCAGCGTCTTAGAGATGTAGGTCATGCTGGTTACAACTACCTGTTTTTATGCAGTGTGACCTGGTGTGGCAAGCACTATGCAGGAAATAATGGGCTGAAGAAAAAGAGCAGGCTGACTGGTGAAGGTAGGCTCCAAACAAAGACGGGTTTTAACTAAAATCGGCCCTCGGAAGCGTTCTGCTCTGTGTCCTGACTTTGCCCACTTCTGGTGCCAAAATATGGGCGATGGTTTTCAGAACTATCCGTTCCTCTGCAGGCATGGAATCTTTATGCTATGGCATGGGCCAGCAAGCCACTCGGAAGGGGGTGTAGATAAACCTCATTACGTACACATATGTGTGCACGTGTGCAAACGTCAGTTACTGTGGGCTAGTTGCGACTTGGACTGGAAAATCACTATGCTCTAAGAGGCAGGGGGAAACACAGGAAAGGAATTGTCACGTAATAATCCACACCGTATCCTTATTGCCCATTGTGCTGGGAGTGTCTGCGTCACGTCTGAGTCTCGGAGCCTCTCCTTGGGTAGTGCTGTTTACACACTATCACTAAAGCAGGGCTAAAAGCACTCGCACGTGTGCTTAGGCAACCTGTACATTTAAGCTTTATATATGTTAGCAAAATCGTTGTGAGGCATGGCAGCATTGGCAAACTTTTCTCTTACCTGATGATTCGCACCAGCAAGTATCTGTTCGCGACCTGTTGAAACGTTTGGGTCAAAAATATAATAATGGGAGTCTGTGCAACTGAGTCAGGTAACAGCGTCAGAGAAAGCGCTGTCACTGAGCAGGAAGCGAGTTCACCACATAGCAAAAGTGGCGAGATTACAGATTGCATGGTCTTTCCTGACTGGTTTGCTGTTCAGCGTAGGTAGCAGTCCCACTCAGCCAGACAGTTTCCATGGTCCCCCCCAGCCACTCAGCCAGACAGTTTCCATGGTCCCCCCCAGCTGTTCCGTCTCCTCCCCTCCAAACCCTGTAAGGGGCCCGACCTTCAGGCATGTTGCACTAATTTAGATGGGCCCAGAGAAGCGAAGGAGTTACCATGACCCTGTACGTGTCCAGCATTATACAGTTTTAAACAAGGTCCAGGGTTTGGACACCTCAAGCCCAGGGCAAACACACCATTAATTTTTTTTCACCTTTTATGAGAAAGGAAAAAGGAGAATGAGTTAAAGCATTTGAAATGTAAAGTACTGAGTAAGGCTTTCAATTTAATACCCCCTCCACACACACACTTTTACTGGAGAGGGTATTTAGAAAGAACTCTCCCCATGTCTGACAGTCTTTTAAATGGTATAATTGCCCTTTTAGGGGAAAGAGAAGAAGCTGGCTGGAGCTAGAGTTGTTGCTGTTGTTAAAGTCCAAACCTGTTACCAGAAGTCAAAACAACACACACACAAAAGGAAAGAGAAAAGAACAGAAATGGTAGCAAATGCAATCTCTGGCAGTAACTCTCACTTGCAACCTCACTGCTGATCAGCTACTCTGAGATTTTTTGTATAAAAGAAGCTTTATCACCATTTCAAAAGAGAACCTTTTTAATAGTCTCTCAATCTCCAGTAGTAATTTCAAAAGTTGCAGTTTTTGGCCATTTAGAATCTTGCTGAAGAAGAAAGTTTTTATTAAGTTCTGATTCATATTTTAAAAGTATTTATGGAAGTGGCTGTTGTGATGGATTGTATATGTTTTCTCTCTGTATCCATAAAAGCCATATCTTATGGGATCTAATAAAGCAGAATTGAATGATGAGTGGAATAGCCCATCCTTTCTTATTTTTTTTTTCTAATTAGGCCTAATTTCCACTTTAAACACAGTCGTTGAATTGCATCAAAGACATATCAGATGGGATCTAATAAAGTTGAAGTAGAATAGAATAGCCCAGACTAATTTCCAACATCCCAATATTGGTGATTTTAAACACGGTCCTTGAATTATATCGTTAGGTCTTTTTGTTTAGACTAATTCAGTCTGTCTCCCATTCACGCCTTTTATCATCAACGTATGTTGTTGCTTATTGACCACACCTCTGACTAACTAAGTTTCACTAACAGAAGCATCGGTGTGGACAGCGCTA
The DNA here is from genome assembly GCA_007922155.1 of Mesoclemmys tuberculata. Taxonomy (NCBI): domain Eukaryota; kingdom Metazoa; phylum Chordata; order Testudines; family Chelidae; genus Mesoclemmys; species Mesoclemmys tuberculata. Next base: position 37,108,107 of record ML675649.1, on the reverse strand, counting down.
TGTCAGCAGAAGATGCTTTGTCACGGACATAGCTACCATCTCTTGTTGGGGAGTGGTTTAATTATGCCGGCAGGAGAGCTCTCGCTCATCAGTATACCACGAATATACAGAAAACCTTACAGAGGCGCAGCTGCAGCAGCACAGCTGTGCTGCTGTAAGGTCTGTAGTGTAGACATAGCCTTAGATTCTCAGTGCTTATGGACAGGGACTATGTGATTGTACACAACTTAAAACATAACAAGTTGCTGCTCTCAGTTGTGGCTTCTCGGTGCTACTAATAAATAATATCCTTAATAATAGCTAATAAATAATACCAATTTTAGATTTAAAATTTAAGGGACATGGAAAACTTAAAAAATGTAAAATATCCCATACTTTTGTCCGCAGTAAATCTAAAACCTAAAGCAATACCACTACGTAGTTTAAATTTCAGCACTGGAAAATCAACACATGCTGAATGGAGACTTACCAAAATTAAACACAATCTGAGCCAATTACTGATTTACGTTACGTGTAAAGAAAGCAAGCCTGCTGAAAAGAACTGCCACTGTCAGATATTATATGAAGTGGTGTTGTAGCCGTGTTGGTCCCAGAATACTAGAGAGGTAAGGTGGGTAATATCTTTCATTAGACCAACTTCTGCTGGTGAAAAAGACAAGCTTTCGAGCTTACACTGAGCTTACTTCAGGTCACCAAAAAACCAGCTGTGTTCTGTTCTATTTCATGTCTTTAAAACCTTCTTTTACAATAATGGCGCATGGTGATGGCACACACCACTGCAGAAGCAACAGCATGAACTTTTTCAAATGATAGTTTGCATCTCAGGTTTCCTTTTGGAGTCATACTTAATGCCCTGGCCATTAGGCTGTAAACAGGAGAAATGGCCAGTATCCAAAGTGAGCGTGACCAACTTAGTCATAGCAGTCTGGGATGTGCTCTTCAAAGAGAGGAAAAGCAAGATACAGCGTGCCTAACCTTAGAATTCCTTTATTATATAAATAGGCTCTTGATCATCTGGACTGTCAACTTTGAAACCTACCTGAAAGCAAAAGGTTTGAGGGCTCTCTTTATGTTGGCTTGTGTCTGAGAACTGTTCTGGTTATTAACAACAGGTGCTACTTAAGTACTGAGACTTCCAGCTCAAGATGAATTCTGCTTTCAAAAACATGCCACGATCCCTTAAAAAATTCTTTGTTCCTTAGTGTCTGGGGATTTTTTACACCATGAATCATCTTGAGGTTTTTGGATCCTGGAATCCAAGTGGCCATGCACGTATGGAGCTGCAATAGTTATATTAATAGGATGGCCCTTCCAATGATCGTGGATGGAAGCTGACCAAGAGGAAGATCGGAGACATGGTACAGGGACCATACCGCTGTAGAACTTAGAGAGAACCCAATTTACACAATAGGCAGGTGTACCATCAGGAGTTTTAGAAGAAGGCTGTAAAAATCACTGACCCTGATTAGAGAAGTGGTAAGAAAGAAAAAAGCTTTTGTTTCATACAGATCATTAAGAAACGTTTGGGGGAAGAAAAAAAAACAGATCCATGTGAGGAAAAGTTAATCCAGAAAGCAATCTCCATTTTTTATGCAAACATGATCAAGTTTAGGGTATGTTTGCTTCCTCTTAAAAATGACCATTTTGTCTGTGTTGTAATGGACTCCACCAGCACCAGCTGCTTTGTAATAGAAAATGTTAACATTTTTATGCACGTGGCCTCATTAACCAAAAAACATTAACTGCTGCTTGATACCAGCTGTTATTACTTCATAACCACAGGACTTCATGAGGCTTTGTTTATGTTACAAATTTTTTAAGTCAACGACAGCTCAAGGCCAAAACATCCTATTACACGTGTAGTAACTGCTGGTCTAAAACAGCTGTAATATATTATTTGCAACTAACATTGTTAGTAGTAACCAATCTTATACACATAGAGGTGTGTGAAATTATCAAGTGTTGCTTTCTGGATAGTCACATGAGAAACAACTATTTAAAATGCAAAAAACAATCTTTCCACCATTCAAGTTAGAAATGAAAACACTTTCTAAATGTTGCTGTCTTGTGAACTGAAAATTAGTGATATTTTTTTACAAGTTCTGCCATTGGTGAGAAATATTTTTGCATAGTTTGTACAGCATGCTATGGAAATTGAAGTGGGGGGGCAAATATTCTTTCATGCACAAAAGGAAAGAGGCACTTAGGTCTCCCAAGCCAATATACCTTTAAACAAATGTTTGATTGCATATCAGAGTCAATATAGTCAATTGCTAACACTAGCCATACATTAGGCGTATGAGAGTTGCTCTCAGACTCTGTGATGTGATGGTTGTGGTGCGTTTTTATACCAATTAAAAGTTGTGCAAGAAAGTAGAATGAATTAAAGATCTTAATGAGTGTACATGGACTACATTTGTGAGGATTATGGGCTGTTTTATATGAAAACCTGTAGTATAGCACCAGCATCTGTTGTCCTTTCTTTGTTCACATTGAATGACCCCTTACGCAAAAATGATCCTAGTGAAGTGAAACTACTTGTAAGGTGAGGTATGCTGGGATTCCCTCCATGTACCTTATCCAAAGATCTCACCCAGTGCAAGGCGAACACTTCATTTATGGGGGATCCAAAAATTCTGTTTGATTCTAGCTCATCAGTCACGTGACTTTATTAGGCATGTAACAATTCTATGCCCACACTAACCAGGGCCAGATGCTTTAGGTAGATTAGAAAGTGATAGAGCAATTCCAAACACCATGCAGTTTATACACATTTTTCCTACCTACTATCGTATACTTCTTGAATCTAATTGGTTTGGCCATGATATAAATCATGTAAGGACCAATTGCTTTGCAGATCGTATGAGGCTCAATTGCTTACATCTCTCTTGAGCTACATTTCAAGCTTATCGGTTCAGGGTGTTGCTACTTATCCCAGCAAGCCCAAAAACATTGGCTCCAGACTCCAGACTGTCAAATCCTTGTTCATAATTTAATCTTGCACTCAAATCAAGCTGTATGCAAGTTTACTCATGCCCAGCAAGACTATGTTACAAGGTTCTATTCAGGGTGAGTGAGGCTGGTAACATCCAACCTATAATTAAGTGTGGGTAGTCATACAGTAGCAGACATGGAGCACATGTGAAACCATGCCACTGAATGAGTGTCTGTGAAACTCAATACCTAGTCATCTGGATACTTAAGTTGTCTGAATTGTGAAGAGTAAGAGACCGAGTGACTAAATGAGGCCACTGGAGCCAATCCTTGTACACATTAAAGGGTATGCAGAAATGGGGGAGGGGTCTAGCAGTTGTTTCACATGATTATAAAAAAAGGAATGTTGCATCCATGGATCCCATGCTCGGAGTACAATGAGACTGTTATTGCTCCTCAGCTGTTATGACATCCTCAGTCAGAGTCAGTCCCTACACCCTAGCTGAGGGTGGCTGTGTGTTAGGGCAAGTCAGAGCGTCAGCAATTACACTTTATACAGACGTCCAGTGATTTGTGTTAGTGATCAATACAGCTCTCCATGCACAGTCACCCAGACACCTTCTCCGTGATCCTTCAGAGACATTGTGGCTAAGAATAGCTCAATAGCTGGCAAGCAGTCGCACTATTTGGTACAAGGGATGCTGCAAATACCTGCTGCAACTTTCTGCCACTGGTACCTGTACAGCAAGGGAAAGCCAATCTCCACTAACAGGTTGCTGTAACATCGTTGTAAAAATAAACAGTGCTTGAATTTATAATGAAGCCATTTTTGGTGGGAAAACACTTTTGCTGTGAGGGGAGGGAAAGATAGCTGAAACTGGAAAAACTGCAAGGAAGTTCTAAAAACCCAATCCTGCAAACACTAATTGCCCAGGGGCCTGGAGATTTAAAAAAGTCCAGATGAATGGGAGGTTAGATACATATTATTTTTTCCTCGATACCCCCATATCCCCCAAGGTCCCGACCGCTCATGCTCTCCGCCCATCCCCTGAGCCCAACTTCTTTATATGTGCCATGCAGATTCCAAGGGGGGCTGAGGAGGTGTTATCTGCTATTTGGCTTCCTGGGTTCATCAGTAATCTTCATGGGGAGACCAAGGGACCTGGGAAACTAGGCAGCACATACCGCCTCCTCAGTCGCCTGGGAATCTGCATGGCTCATAATAAATAAGTAAAAACTTCCCGTGGAAGCCCACTTGGACCTCAGCCGTCCCTTTCTAGAGAGGCCATTGACTGTTCTGCCCTGGGCCCAGAACTGCTGTCGGTAGGCCTGGTCGTGAAATACTCTTTCATTCTCTCATGTGTTTCCAGGGCACAAAATATTTGCACCTATGAATCCAGTTGCAAATTATTTCATATCAGTTTAGGGCTAAATGTCAACATAATCCAGTTTTTACTGCTACAGATCCACCCTCCTCGCCAACGTTCCACTGCCAAAGGCCTTCGCTGGGAGCTGTGTGAATGCTCTCTGGAGAGAGCAGGTGCTCAGACATGGCTCAGGCATACATAGTCAGCAGTAGGCTTCACAACAAGATTGGGTCTCACAGTCCTGTAACTGCTCTGGTGAGGCAATAATTCCAAGTATTCTGAGCCAGCAAAACCGTCACATCCTCTTTTAACAGAGTAAGGTCAAACAGACTGCCAGTTCCTTAAAACAGCAATATTATACAAGTATGTTGTGTTAATTCAGTCCCTACTAGCAACATTCCCACGGAAGTCAGAGTTTTGCCGTGCAGTATTAGGGAGTCTTCAAACAGAGAATGGGAAAATAGCCCAGCTGTGCTACCTTTGAAATGTGAGTGATGACAGTTTAAATATCCACAGTGTGAAATGCGGCACTTTCAATCATTTTAGCAGAAACACCCATCGAATGCGCTTTAGTTTGTTTGGAAGTACTAGGGCTTCGGGAAACACAATAAAATTAGGAAAACAAAATCTGAAAAATTGGCATTTTGCATATTGTCAAAAATGCTACGAACCAGCACTCAGAACGCTGAAATTTCATGGGGGTTTTTTCATTCCAAAAGAGGAGCATTTCATTGAGCTTCAAAAATCTCTTGTTAGTCTGGAAAAGTTCAATTTTTGCATCAAACTGCAAGACATTACAAAACATCATGTTTCAATGTGAATAACCACAAAATTACACAATTAAGAGCACCATTTTAGAACCATCAAAGGAAGCAATAAACAGATGACTATTTTTTCATGCTGAACCGCTAATATGATACTGAGACACCTACCAACCCAAACACACACCACTATTGAGCAGGGGAACCCATTACATAAATAGATAGTGGTTAATAAGCATATACTGACAAGCTACTAACATGTGCAATTGTGGCTGCACTCCCAGATGCATATAGCTTCCTAAGCCAGGCAAAAGACATGTAGATGCAGTTGCCCAGCTGGCTTCACCAGCGTCCCTTGTGGCCCTCCCACCTTCACTCTTCTCAGCGCAAACAGGCACAACACTGATGCTTGTCCGTGGACCCCCAAGCCTCTGGGTGTACCATAACCATTTTTTTAGCTGCATGCAGTATCTGAAAATTGAAAAAAAAAATCTTTTTTATTAAATCAGGAAAAAAAATATTGCCATAGGAAATTTTGGAAAAATTGAAATTTTTCAAAAATGAACCAGTAAAAATAAATGGCGTTTCTTTTTACCAACTCTGCTCTGCACAGATGTAACACAGGGCTAGACTGTGCTGAGTAATATCATAGGCTTGTGCATGGCGCGGACACAAAGTTCTGTCCCACTTGTGTATGGGGCAGCCACTACAGGCAACATCATGGCACTATAAAGTTTATAGCTTTTATTTAGGGGGGGAAATTACAAAATAAGTAAAGAGCATCAAATTTAAATATAGGCAAATCCCTTTTTGTTTGTTTAATTCCTGCAGATGTGAAATGAACAGAAGATTTCAGCTCTGCTGCAAGTATAATTAGAGTTGAAAAAGTATAATGCACTAGAGAGCAGCAAGAAACTTAGAAGTATTTGGGCAGGAAGGTGCACAGCTAACCACATAAAAGAAGAGGCGGGAACTGTTGCCAATAGAATAGTGTTGGGCTGTTTTTAGTGTTAGCCGTACAGCATCGTGACCACATGATGGTCTCTGTGTTTTGTGTGCTGCAGCACCTCACTTAGAACATCTGACTCAAGTAAAGCATCCACCAAAGCCTGGCTTGTGGCTTGTTAATCTTGCGGTATTTAGGAGACAACAAACAGGTAACTTTTAATTCTTTATTTGTGTTCTTGCAGTATCGTCCTCATTTCATTAGCTCTGTGTCGTAATGACTTTCTCTGTCCTCGGTACTATCAGGAACTAGCTAGAGAGGCACAGATGTGTGTCTGCGCTCTTTGGAAGCTTTCAGGTGCCTTCACAATAATCAGACAGCATTCAGACAAGAGGCTGTGCTTTGTGCTTTTCACTCATTTAGAAGGGCTGGCTTAGTCTGGCCTTCATGATGATCTCTGCTTATTTCTTTCTGTGCTGTAAGTGGGACTGAAGTAGGGAATCACACATTAATGTCTCCTCTCCCTGCCCCGCTCCCCCAGTATATCTTATGGGGAATCAAGCACTCATTTACTTTAGTAATTTTTGCATGCTCCTCCCCCTCCACCTCCTTTTGTCTGGGAACACCCCTGTCAAGAGGGTTTCTGGGGCCAAAACAGCTTAGGCTACCCTAGCCCTGCGGCGCCAATGGGTGCCTTAGGGCTGGATTGGGAGAGGAGGATTTAAAACAGTCCTCCACCAGGAGTGGCCTGGTCCCTTGAGATCCTAGGTGAGACCTAGAGTTTGTGGGAAGAGCCACTACTCCTTCAGTAGGGGGAACTCTTTTTGCTAGGAAATCTCTGCTTTGAGCGCCTCTCAGCGCTTTTCTCTCCATAGAGCTGCTATTACTTCAGGAGTGGGTGCTCAGACCCAGTAACATGGAGGAGTCCAGCTCCACCTACCATCAACTGACAGGCCCATCAGCATCCTCTAAGTGCTTGTTATTTGGCAGCGTGCTGTGATGTTTCTCAGGCAGAGACTGAATTAGATTGTCCTGGCAAATCTCAGTGCATGAAAGAGAAGGCAAAAGCCTATATCATCATTCCAGGTGGGTACAGAGCATAACACCATGATGCCCTGATTGAAACTACTAGGTGCCGTCACCAAACAAGGAAGCAACTTAATAATTAAGAAGAAGAAAACTATGAGAGAGAGCCCAGGAGAGAGGCAGCAGATAACGGACCTTCCACACAATGCCTCCTGGAGTATTTCAGTTCATAGGTTAGGAGACTGACTGGTTTTTAGCTTGTAAGCCCTAACTCCAAGGGCAGAGATCTATCGTTTTAGCTCTCCGAAGCACCATGCACTGCCTACGTGCTGTAGAAATAAATAAATAAATCGTCGTGACTTTGCTATATTTCATATCTCTCATTCAAATTCTTTTGTTTCCAGTCACTGTGCATCCGAACAAACCCAGAAATGAACTGCAGCAGCAGCAGCATCAAAATGAATGAAACTTTTCATCGCATTCAAATGATAGTTTACATCCCAGTTTTCATTCTTGGAGTCCCATTTAATGCTCTGGCTTTCTGGGTATTTTGCTGTAAACTGACTAAATGGACAGAAACCAGAGTGTACATGATCAACTTAGTCATTGCCGACTGCTGTTTGCTCTTCACTTTGCCCTTCAAAGCATTTTCCCACAAAAGAGAGAACATCCGTGATAACCTGTGCGTAGTTTTAGAATCTACATACTTTATAAACCGGTATACAAGCATCTATATTATCACCATCATAGCAGTCGATCGATACATTGCAATAATGTACCCCCTCAAATCAATGACTCTAAGGTCTCCCCTTAAGGCAGCAGTTACCAGCGGAGTTCTGTGGATACTAATGATAAGTGTTGTTTGTTTAACTGCTGTACTAGCGAAGGTCAAAAGCCCTGGAATTTGCTTTGAAAAGTTGTCCACAGAGCCTTCCACAACGGCATTAATCTTTAGTATTGTGGGATTTTTTATACCATTAATCATCTTGAGCTTTTGTTCAATTCAAATCATTAAGAAGCTTGTGAGAAAGAAGAACAGAAAACCACAGGAGGAACGGCTCATCCAGAAAGCTATCTACATTGTTTCAGCAAACATGGCTGTGTTCATAATATGCTTCTTACCTGTTAATACTGGGCACATAATTCGGTATATAGTGGATGCCACCAGTACTAGCTGCCTAGTAATACACAGAGGAAATGAGTTCTTGCACCTGGCCTCAATCATAGCAAACACTAACTGCTGCTTAGATGCCATTTGTTATTATTTTGTAAACCAGGAATTTCAGGAGGCATCTTCCAAATCGGTGAAGTCGATGTCTTCTAAGATTCATCTGTCCATATCCCATTAGATAATATAAAATTTAGATAATATATATATGTGCCCTAGTCCACTGTTTTACTTTCCCCCAGGAAGGCAACATAAAAAAAGCAGGACAGTTGGTCCTCCCTATCCAAAATGCTCACAGTAATCTTGAATGGTTGAGAGTTTCTTGATGATGCCTATTGAAAACTGGCTTTTCAAACCCTGAGAAGCCCAGGATACACAATTACTTCACATTCAGATTGGAATTAATATGCAAAACCAGCTAGTTAAATGCCTGTCTAACAGTGTGCCATTGATATGCATGCACAAGTGTGATAATTGCACAACTGCACACATATTTTTGTGCATGAATGCAGGCTTATTACATTTGAAAATGAAATCCCTGAAGCCCTACACTGAGGAGCTAGGAGGAATGCAGGCCATGCAATGAGGCCAAATTTGAATGAGTAGCATTGAAATATGGCTCACAGGGTCCCAGCACCATTTAGATTTGCCATCAGTTTCACTGGCAGCAAGATCTGGGCCTAACTCACTGAGTAATGGAAGGGGAGTGAAAAAGAACCTTTGACTCAATGAAAGCACTTTGAAAAGGCCGTAATCCTTTTCCTTCTTTGGCATTAGAGAAGAAATGGACAGTTATTGGGGTTTTGCCTAACTCAGTGAACAGGGTCTCCTTTTGGGCAATTGGTGGATTGTGAGTCTCCTGGTAATAATTCATAAAGCAAGCCTAGGTAATGACCAATAATTTACTGTATTTATTAAGGTGTATTGTGAAGTGGTTTTCCTGGCCTGTATTTGCTTCTGTAACATATTTATTTTCCTCTTGTTGCTCTTCATACTTATGCTGTTGTTGTGTTTGACCCATGAAATAAACTTGCCTTTTAATCTTCCCCACCTTTTGGTATTTGTACTTAAAAGGAAAGTGATTTAGGAGGCATTAGTCTAATGTGAATCCACTTGGGCTGTACCACTATTCCCCGACATCAAAAAATACCTATAGGAGTGAGAGTTGAACAAAAAGAGGAGTTATTTTAGAGGGAGTTCCTATATCCTCTAGAAAGATCCATCACCTCCCTAGTCTATTATCAATTTTGGGACAAGAAACAGAGCTGTCTGCAAACTATCTTTGGACATATGCACCAAGGGCCAGATTCTCCTACCCTTCCTCACCTTCAGCAGTGTTTTTCTCTAAGAGCATCTTAGTGCCATTGAAACTGATGCAGAAACTTGCAGGATAAGGTACTACTCAGCGTGAGTAATGGTGGCAGAATATGCCAAAGTTACTGTCATGAATACTAGTCGCTGATTATAATATATGGGGAATGTTGCCAGATAAATTATACCATGAATAAATCTCTTCAGTATACAACTTGCTCTCTAAACACTGTTCATTACCGGTTTGATGGTTACCTGGTTCTACATGGCCCCCTCTCCCTGCAGCCCACATGGGACCCTGCAGCTCTAAGCATGACAGAAGAACGAGGGCCTGCTCCACCTCTGCAAAACAGTGACCAAGGAGAGGTATGGAGTGAATAGAAACTTGGCTTCACCCCAACTTCTACACACCAGCCAGCAGAGCTAGCCAGGTGTATGGGGGAGAGGGTTGTTTCACCCCAAAAATAATGGCAGTAAATTATGTCCCAAGCCCAGAAGCAGGGGGAAAAGAAAGGAGATATTGTAAAATACTGTAAAGAGGGTGGGAGGCAGGGGAATTTGGTCATTCTGTTGCTGAGAAATTGCATTGTACATGAGGCCCTGGCGATGAGTTGGAGGGTCTATAGCATAATAGCCTGACTCCTACCAATATAGTCCTAGGAAGGTTTTAGTTTTTTTTTCTGAAACCATCTGGGCTGGGAGAGCGAGAGTTCTTACCTTGACTTCATTTTACATTCACAACACCTCAGGCTAAATTCACCAATGGCATTTGGCCAAAATCAAAAACATGTTTAAAATAGTTAGAGGACAATCTTATCACAGCACCAAGACTCAGCATTACCTTGTGCTTAACAGCATGACCTTTGAAGAAAACTGGATGACTTGAGGATTTGTTAAGGCAATACGGATTCTTTCACTGCTATGTTATCACTTCAGCAATGGCTCAGCTTTAAAAGGCCAGAAAGTCATTACTGTGACAGTGTTTCAATCCCCTGTAATATCTGTGGGGACCATATTACATTCAGTTTATGTATTCTGAGCTAAGACTTGGCATGCGAGCAGGGAGGGATGCCATAACTTCTCCAGGAACCAAAAACAGTGAGAGGGGATTACGGCGACTCATGCAGGTTGGTACCTCCAGAGAGGAAGCTCGCCTATGCTCATTCAAACTGGATTGTCCAGAGACCAGACAAAGCAGGACTTTGGCAAAAAGCTGGGTTAACAGTGACTCAGGCCTTCTTTCCGACCCAGCAAGCAGTCAGGAACTCCTGTCCAAAGGCCCCCCACTCTTGTGGAAGAATTGGAAAGATGTTGGCCTACTAGGGCTCCATAAGATTGATGGATAACCTCTGTTAAGTTTTTAGCACGTGCATAGGACCTCCTTGTTTGTATGTTTTCTCTGTAATGCTTTTATTTTAAGAACAAATCTCGTTTGCTTTGTGAAGGCTGGTTGATGAGGGGGGGGGCACTCTTTTAGCCCCTGGAGAGAGGTTAACTACAGGTGCTGCACAGTGGGGAAACCACTATGAGGTGTAGAGGGACTGTCTGCTCAAACCCCTACTCTGGAAGGAGAGAGGTGCAGGTCTCTCCCCAAGAGTGGTAATGGCTGGGAGCCAGAAACCTTAAGAGGGTTCCCTCAAGGAAGATCACAAGGGGGATTCAAAGGTGCAATTAATCCTGAAACTGTGACTGTTTCCATGTGGAAGCTACTCAGTATCGTACGTAAAGTTAGCTGATACCTTTTGTCTGCTTGTGGAACAACTCCTATTCCTCTCCCTGTGTTCACCGCGCTAACTGTCTCTGGCAGTCTCACCAGAAGGACCAAGGATTTGAATGGTCAATGTACTGAAAAAACATCTCATCAGAGAAGCTCCTTCCAAAGCAAGATCCAGGCATATTAATGGGAGGGAGAGGAAACTTGGCATTGTCAATTCCTGCACTGCATTCATCCTGCGATTCAATAGAGGAGCTCAGTTCCCACAGCCATCAGGCTGGCTCCGATCATGAGCAATAAGTGCCCTTTTTATAAAATGAGGAATTATAAAAGTACGTAGCTGAGCTGTAAAATTCGCCAGTGACAATAGAGAACTGAAATGGTATCAGCGACATTATGTTTGTCTAAGTGTGCCCTGGCTGGTGTTACAGAACCTACTCACCCTGTGACATGGACCTATAGAGTTATTAGCTTTCTTAAGCGGAGGTTTCCTGTTTTTTCTTGCTTGTAAGGGTAGGCCTACACTTTGCTTTTTCCCTGCTTATGTACACATCCCTGCTAGCCCTCATCAAGCTAGCACAAGTATAAATTGCAATGTAGCCATGGTAGGATGGAGAGCAGCAGCAGAGACACAGCTCAGTACATACCTGGCAGGTTGTATTCTGCACAGTGGAGCCATGTATCTGCTGCTGCTACCATTGCTGCCGCAGCTACACTGCCATTTATACTAATGCTAGCTTGATGAAAGCCGGCACACATATGTGTACATGAACAGGGATTGGGGGGCGGGCGGTGGAGGGGGAATCAGCCTATGAATGATGTTTGTTGCAGGGCAGAAGGCTAAAGATAAGAGTTCAGTGGGATGTCAAACAGAAAATATGTGAAAAATCATGCCCCAAAAGCATTTTTGTGGCTGCTTAAAATACTTTGAGATGCTTAAACTGCAAAAAAAGGAGCAGTGAAAGATATGTGGTGCTTCTATATCTTTATTAGGCTAATTGTAACACTCGCAAAAGTGCATGGGTTGACGCCTCAGTCTTATTTTTAAAAGCAATTTAGGCATTTATGCCCTGCTCCGCAGAGGTATTTAATCTCCTAACTTCCATTGAGCCTAAATAGCTTTGTTGAGCTGGGCTTTAAGAGATTAAATTGCACAGGGTTAAAAGTTACGTCTACACTACACACAAAAAAACCCCAAACCTGCAATGACTCTCAAAGCCCAGCTCTACAGACTTGGTCTTGTGCTATGGTGCTAAAAGAAGCAAGTTCCCCCTCAGGCTGGATCTTAAGCTCTGAAAGGGGGAGGGTCTCTCAACTCAAGCAGAAATATCTATAGTGATTGTTTTAGCACCGTAGCACAAGCCTACATCTGCAGATCTGCTCTCGGAGATCCAAGGCCATGGGTTTCTTTTTTTCAATGTAGACATAGCCAAAACCTGATTCTCCTCTCACTCCAAAGTAAATAAGTAGCTATACTGATGTTAATGGAGGTGTACCAATATAAAAACAAAGAGAGGTTAATCAGGCATAGACAGACTGTGTGGGACGGGCTAGGGACTGCTGGGTTTTTGGCATAGTCAGAAACAATATCCAGAACATTAATTAGTAAATTACTATTCAAAACCCAGCAATTTCCAGAAATCTTTCAATACCGTAATTTGCATCAACAGCATTCACACATTGAGTTTGCATGCGTCATTCACCCCTATGATCTTTCATTGTTTTGACCAATTCCACATTGAGGAAATGCTTTTTATTGTGCTTAGTAAACCCAGCACAGTGATCTGCAGTACAGCCTACCTGTTTCAAAACACTCAATTTCCTTTTGAGTGACATTTTCCCCAGCTTTCTACAGTCTGCAATCTAATGACGTAGCCTACATGTTTAGAAGACAAAAACAAGAGTTAAATATTCTGAAAATTAGAGAACTCCACAGTGGAGACCAATATAAATACAATAAAAAAAAATCAATTGAGTACTGTAAAAGCACTCGTAGATAATTTTGTGTCCTCTTTGACTAAAATGGAGACCTGGTTTCAAATGAACAGGTACCCCCATTGCAATGAATCACCACCCTCACAAATGGAACAGATGAGAATCCATATTAATTCATTCTGCAACTGACTCACTGCATGATCTTAAGCAAGTCACTTAAGCCAAAATTTTCAAAATGTAGATGCCTAAAGTTAAATACACATATGTATATATAAGCAACTAATTACATGACTTGATTTTCAAATTCTGAACATGCCCAACTCCCATCATTTAAAATGAAATCAATATGAGTTCAGATGCTCAGTTCCTTTTGAAAATTAGGTGCTAACTTAGGTACCTGTAAATACATAGCACATCTACCACAATGTACACACTTAGGAAAGGATCCAAACTTATCCCCTTTCTGGCCTTTGCTTGACTGTTAACTTAACCAACAAAGACTTTGTTTCCTTGCCCCTACTTTCCACCGTCTCAAGGAGAAACTCAACCCTAAGTTTTAGCTATTTGGAACTACCTACCTGGCCTGGTGCCAGGGTGAGTCAGCACAATAGCTCTACAGCTCTGATCCTGGAACCTCATGTAAGGGTGAGTTAGAAGAACTCTGTATTTCAGTGCAGGAACCCAAAATATGACGCTATTAGACACACAAATTGACATATTTAGTCTTAGGGTATCTGTCTCAGTATCCCTGTCGGTTAAAAACAACCGTCTATTAAATTTCAACAACCGTTAAGATAGTTTTGTCTCTTGATAGCACACCTATCTTGCAGCCTCTAGAAAGGCAGAAATGGGGGGAGGGGAGAAAAGACCATGGGAGCACCAAGAAAACTAAAGGATTCCCTTCCCAAGAGACTCTGTGCCACAATGACTACTGGAACAAGTGATCTTTACATTTGTGAACTGAGCAAATTTGATCCAAAAATCGTTGTTTTTATAGTGACTATCCTCAACAGACTTGCATTTTAAGATACTTGTGTTGTGATTACTTCACACAATACTGGAGCTGCGGGAGAGCTCTGAGGACCAAGTTTTGCCTAATGAATGAGCAGTGTCTGTAACTAAATGTTACATAATATTTAAAATTGGGGAGCTTATTAAACTGCAGTCGGCTAAAGACCTAAAAATGTCAGCTAACACTCCTCTGCTGGCAGTCACATCATTTGTCACATTTCTCTCATGACTTCCCAAAGAGTTGAGTATCAATTAAATTTAATCTGAAAAACCCCTATATTTTATGACCTGCGTCGATTAGTGGATTTTACATAGCTATCCATCATGCTGGAGCAAAACCGCAGGGTATTTATTCTTCCTGTCATACAGGTCCTCAGATGCCAGCAAGAAAGGGATATAATTAGGTTATGCAGTCCATAGCAGAGTGACAATAACTGATGAAGCGACAGAGATGCCAACTAGCAAGCCATGATAAAATAGAAGACAAGAGAATTGCTTAAAAATCAGGCAAAATCTCAGGCAAAAAATAATAAAGGACATTTATTTAGTGTCTAATTCGACAATAATTGGATCTTGTATAGTAAGATTCCCTGATACGTAAGAAAAATGCCTCAGTAATGCTGGTGAATGGCAACTGTATTTGATGGCCTTTTCTATATAATGCAAGATTCTCCCAAGTTCTTTATAGTAACCTCAGGCCTGTAATTTCATTTATTATTTCCTTGCCTCGAGGCTGATCTCTTTCAGGCTCTGGGCATTGGCACTGAAGCTATGTCTATGCTGCAATTAAAAGCCTGCAGCTGGCCATTGACAGCTGACTTGGGCTCACGGGGCACAGGCTGTGTGTTTAACTGCAGTGTAGACATAACTATAGAGCCTGATCTAAAGCCCAATGAAGTAAATGGGAGCACTCCCACTGAATTTAACAGGCACTGAATCAGACACTTAGACCAGACTCCCCCGTCACACCTGCATTTGCAAGTTCCATTGATTTCAGTAGGGTTACATGGCAAGAACTGAATATAGCCATGGGATTAATGGTACTGCACTGGAGTAACTGGGAGCAGAGTTTGGTCACTTTCCCCTTTTGTTATAGATTGCAATTATTATATCTTCGTTGAGTTCTCAAAAGGTGCATTGTAAAGTTTTTCTTTTTATTTTTTTTTGGGGGGGAGGGCAGGGGGAACAGTTGAAGAGCTCAAAGCACTAATAAAATATTGCAACTGAATTTTATAGTAGCTGACAGTAGTTTCTTCTTTTACTTACTTGCTGGAACTGAACCCAGGACTCTACATATCTCTTGGATGAGCTCACGGCATTCCCAATATATATACAGCACAGTGGTTTTTCTGTGCTGTTCTAGGTTCTTGTGACATCAGCCACGTTTGCAGAAGGGTCAAAGGATCAAGAACAACTAAGGGCTCAACAGATGAACTGAGGAAAGGATTTAGCTGTTGCATTTTTAAATGTAAATCTATGAATGCATGTTTACGTTATTTATAATTTATACAAGACAATAGACTATGACCGTCCTCCTGCCTGTAGAACCTTATGGTCTAATTTGGACAAATACAAGACAGACATTTAAAATTGAGGTTCCCATGGATCAGTGGGGGATCCCCAGAGCTAATTCTCTCATCACAGTGAAGCGTATGCCTTCAAGTAATGCCACTTCCTTCTATTTATAGCCCAGGTCTGGATTCTGGGTCTCATCCAAAGTCCACTGACTTCAATAAACCTTGGATCTCATAAAGCTTTTCTGACCATCTGAAGTGATAAACACCCAAGCATTTCTCTGCTACATCAGATCGTCCTGTCAGCCTTAGACTGGTCTACACTCGAAAATTAGTTTGGTGTAACTGTGTTGCTATGAGATGTGAAAAATCCACACTCCCTGAGCAGTGTTGTTAAGCTGACCTAAGTCCCCGTGTAGACAGCAGTAGGTTGATGTGACCTAGCTTCTGCCTCTCAGGGAGGTGGATTACATGGGCCAATGGGAGACCGCCTCCTTTGGTGTAGGCTGTGTCCATCTGCTAAGGGCCATATTGGTGCAGCTGTAGCAGTTCAAGTGTAGACTAGCCATAGACATAAATCCAACCAAGATCAAATTTGCAGCTGACACCCACATTGGAGCGTCAGTACATACACAGGAGAGTGGAGCCGAACTGCAAAGCGATCCATGTGATTAGAGCAGTGTGAGACACAGGAAGTGAGAAAGAACTTTTTATTTGATAAACTGGTGAGGAAATAGTCAGCTCAGAGACAAAATGATGGTGGGGGAGGGAACCTAATCACACAGCATCATCCACTGGATTAAAGGACGCTTATTTCCATTTTTTTTTTATATATGAGCAAGCATTTCTTTTGGCATTGTGAAGCTGGCAGAGGATATGAGATAAGACAAAGAGAAGAACGTTGGAAGTGGTTCCTTGACAATCATGGCATTGAAGGGACACCTTCTTTAAATCACATTCCTGTCTGCAATTATTTTAACTTATTATTGTTACCAGTATCAGCCAAGATGGCTGTATTTGGAGTGGCTAGAAGCCAAAAGTCTATTTGTTCGGTATATTTACTTTATGCATTTGACAGCATTCTGTACAGAGCCCCTGCTATTTTATTCCAATTTATTTTTGCACCAGTTCCTTCTTTCTCTCACACCACTCCTTACAGTGGCTCCCCTTTGAAAGTTTCCCATGGAGGTGGATGGAGCTGCTATTTATAGAACCATTTGCCAAATTAAATCCACTGCTGCTTGAGCAGCAGCAAATATATTGTTGAGTGCAAACCAACTGCATTCCTTGGCTCTTGCAAGTTCCCTTTTGGCAAGTGCGCTAGAAAGAGGAACGGTTCTTTTGCTTTCAGAGGGGATTTTCTGAGGTGGTTGTTTACAGAGCTTCTAGCATGTCGATGAGGGAAGAAGTTGTTGGAACAAGGCAGCAGTGACGCTGCTTAACAGCTGTGGTAATGCTACCTGGGGAAAACAACTTTCTTGTCACTAGTATTCCACACCAGTATGAAGTGTGGTGGAGTGACCTGGGGCTTCAGAACAAAAGAATGATCATGTTCCACTTTTGCATTAGTTACGAATGGTTTCTAAACTGAAGGCCAAAATCAGTGAGGTGCTGAGAGCCCTCAAACCCCACTGCAGGCCTATTGACTTCAGGGTTGGTCGTGTCTCTTTCTCTGTTGTTCATCTTACAGCTGGCCCTAAACTCCTGGAAGGACAGAGTGTAACAGCAACTGCCAACTTGCTGTTATGACCAAGACAAGATACTGGAGACATTTTAAGTAACAGGTTTTGCTGGCCTGCCTGCACTGACTGCAAATGCTCTAGCAACATGCTTCTGCTGGTAAGACTCACTGCATTCAATGCAAAGTGGTGACTTTGGCTCCTACTCCAGAGTTCCCACTATTATTACATTTCCCTTTATTTAACCACACACACACTCTGCATGTAATTTAACTAAATTTCAGCTTTTTTTAAACTTATATTGATTTAGTATCCATAACTCGAATCTGAATACTTAAAGATCTTGAACAATTAGTCTCTGTATCTAGCAGGTCCTTTTATCCCTCTGCCTTTAGAGACAGTCAGAGCAGTATCAGTGTCCCGTTTTTTAACCTGTATTCAAGATGACCACTTGATACTCAGTAGATTCAGCAGCCTGGTCTGTCATTGCTTGTTTTTCTTAACTGGATGTTGACTCAGTTTGTTTGCTCCATATTTCCAATCCCCTCCTGCACAATTCTTTTAGGACTCATCAAATCCTGTTTCTTCTATAAACATCTCCTTGTTCTGTCTCGACAAAATAATATCTTGGGGCAGTGCAGTGGTCAATCATATTTGCAGATTTCCATGCTGCTTTTTGAGAAATACAAACAAATAAAGTCTCCATCTCCCAAAGGGAATAAAGGCTTCTTTGTGAAAGAAATATTTCTGCTTTGTTTATCTCAATTGCATGCTAGTTTGTATGTCTCCTTTTATCATCTTGGATTGCAACGGTTGTGGTGAAGTTGATAATCTGGACCTTAGATGTCTTCTTCTAAAGAACTGAGCAGGTGATCCTAAATCTGTCATAGGTATATTCTGATAGTCCAACAGACTAAGACAGGATCTGTGTTATTCAATCTAGATATTTTTTTTAAAGAATCTTTTGTACAGTTTGAATGGCTCACTCAGCCATTCCATATGATTGTGGGAACAGTGGATTTGATGTTTGGTGAATTACTTTGCAAAAGTTTTAAAACCTCTGGAGCAAAATTATGGCCCACTGTCAATGATGAGTTCTTCAGGTAGACCACACATTGAAAATATAAAACATGCAGTGTCTGATGATAGAAACTTGTGAAGTCCTGAAGCAAGGAGATTTCTAAGTATTTGGAATAATCAACCAGAGTAAAATAATCTGCACCTTGAAACTCAAACAGGTCCATGCCCAGTTTCTGCCAAGGTCTGTTTGGAACCTCATGTGGTAGCATTGGTTCCTTTGGGTTTTTGTTTCTGAAGGTTTGACATGTGTTGCAAGACTGTACTATGTCTTCAATTTGACTACACATGCGTGTGTCAATAGACAGCACCTGGGGCTCTCCTTTTACATTGATTTTATCCCAGAAGACCATCGTTGAATACCAGCTAAGATCTCTTTTCTGAGACTTTCTGATGGTATGAATCTGTCACTTTTAAAGACATGTCCATCTTGCACACTTAGTTCCTCTCTGTATCCTCTGGGACTTCATCTGGCCATCCTCGCAAAGCAGTTTGTCTTAAGGTTTGCAGGAGAACACCATCATTTGCATTAGCTGCTTGAAATTCCTACGGTTTCTGTTCTGAAATAGGCAAATAGGCAATAAATCTCATGATGGCTACTTCAGCTTAATCCTTCACCTTGCAACATGTATGTTCTGGATAAAGCATAACCAATTGCTAACTCTTTCCATGGCCTGTCTCTAACTTCTGGTTGATATTTCTGAAGCATTAGCATCCACTTTGAATTCTTGGTGAAGCACTGGACAAAGATTTTTCTGACAGTAGCTTCAAAAGGTTTGCGATGTGTTTCCACAGCTATTTTTTTCTTCATAGATAAAGTGACGAAACAGAATACAGACAAACACTATTGCAAACATTTCTGGCTCTACTTGAGCGTAGTTCTGGTGTGTAGCTGTCATAGCTTTAGCGTACTAAGCAGCAGGAGCCCCATTTTGTGGTAGTACCATCCGTAAACCAGTAGCACTTGCATCCCCAGACACAGTAACTGGTTCTTTGACTTTCAAGTACTCTTCCACTGGTGTTCTTTTAAGCAATTCTTTCAAGTGTTTATATGCCACCTCATGCTTTGTCATTCAGAGGAACTTATCTTCTTTTCCCAACGGCTGGCTTAACGGAGTTGCCAAGCGTAGGATAAATTTCCAAAGGTAAGTAACAATTCCAAGAAATCTTTGCAATTCAACCTTGCCAGTCAGTGTAGACATTTTATTTATTGCAGCATTTTTTGAGGGATTTCAGGTACTTCATGGCTCCCCTCACCATATTATCCAAGCACCTCATACGCTGTTGTGTATGTACTCTCACAACACCCTCTGGGGGAAAGAAGGTTTATTATCCCCATTGTGCAGACAAGGAAGTGAGGCACAGAGACTAGCATCCCCAAAGATGTTTAGGTTCTTAACTGCCATTGAAGTCAATGGGAGATAGGTCCTAAATATCTTTGAAGTTCTGGGCCTACGCAACTTGCTCCAGGCCACATAGGAAATATGTAGTGGTGCAAGGAATGGAAGCCAATCCCTAATTTCCAGGAAAGCACCCCAACTACTTGACCCTCTTGTCAGACGTGGGCCTACAAATTTACATTAATCGTGACCTCAGTTGTGGAAAGAGAGTGCAAGTTTGTAAGATACCACATTAACCTAGAACAAATGTCAATGGGAGACGATGCAAAAGTGAGACAGAAAAACCTGTCTCAACAAAAGGCCTACTGATAAAACCACAGACTGTGTTACTAAAACACCTCTCTTCTTCATTTCTGTAACTTCGTTGCACAGTATTACGGGGACTTTGCTGTAAATTTTATTGGGCTCTACTCCACCCTCCTCCTCCAGCTGCTCCAGCTCTCCAAAAGTCATTTTTTGCAAGTACTCAAAAGTGAGATAGCCAAAATAAAGGCATGGACCTTGTTTAAATACTTTTCAGTTGCATGGTATGGTATTTTTCTTCCTTTCCTTCAGTATTGCTTTCACAGACTGCCCAACCACAAGACGTTGACATTAAGAAAACTCAGACACAGGAACTTCTGGGTGGTTTCTTTCAACAGAAACAGGAACCACCTCATGTGGGAGAATACTGTCTTTAGACCTCACACTTCTCCTACAAAGACGAGCGAGCTTCTGGAAAACCACTTCCTTTGGAAAATCATTCATTTGGTTTATCTGCATTGTTGATTTCTAGGTGTGATACTAAGCACCTCTGTATTCACACCCTACACACTACTAATAATCTTTGTACAAAATATGCCTTGTGAAGTATCATTTGAAAACTCTCTGATCACTAATAATCTTGTTTCATGTACGTATGTGGTGGGTAATAAGAATTATGGACATATGCCAGACATTATGGACATTATGTCAGAGAGTAGTTCAACAGATCTATCCCAAACAAAGGAATGTGTGTTTATCTCAGTTTACAAAACAGTAAACAGACCCATCAAGCTCCCGAAGGGTGGAGGCAAACCTACACCCAGCAAGAGAGAGAAGCTTGATCTGGGTTTTATTTTTCAGAAGAATGATTCAAAGGTTTACTGGGCTAAAAACCAGGGTGGGGAGAGAGCTCAACCTCATGTGATAAGCAACTGATTGTATACAAGAGTACTGTATTATAAGAGTGCACAGAATAAGGTCTTTTCTGAATGCCTGTAACACACTGGTGATCAATAGTATTGTGTGTATTAACACTCAAATTACTGATAATCGACTGTTCAGTCTGCCCAGACAGGCAGGAACGTCACAGCTATCTACCTGCCTTCTGTTAAATTAAGCATGGTGGAATCAGAAACAATGGAAGCCTCATTTACATCCAGGAGGAGGGGAAACCCACAGGAAGGGAAGAACAGCATGAGGCCATCCTGCCTCCTGAAACAAGTTAATTGAGCTCTGGAAGTTATGAGCAAAGGCAGAAGCCATCTTTGGCGTCCATCACTAGATAGACAAGAGGCTAGATCAGTGGTTCCCAAACTTTTCTCTGCCATGGCACACCTTGATACCTTTTAATTATTTTGAGGCACACCACCATATAGTCTCCAAATGAACTCATGGATATTCATGAGCCAACTCAACTCTTCAAGTAGTTTTTCAAGAAATTCCGTGGCACGCCTGCTCAGGCTTGGCAGCGCACTGGTTGGGAAACACTGGGCTAGATCTCCTGCAAACCAAGAAAGATGGGTCCTTCAAACAAGGGAAGGTTGAAATCTCTGAAATTGGTTACAGGTCAGACACCTACTCAGGCAAAGATCTTTCACGTAAGATGACAAGGGAAGCCAGTATGCTGTACATTTGTGGAAGCTTCTGACTGAAGGGAAAATCATCCATGGCTGGGAAGAAAAATGACTGGTGAGAGATACCATGTAACAAGATCCAGGTAAGTTTTAGACTTTTAGAAGTGTATTTTATTTTGTTTTACTTGTAACTTTCTATCTTCATTCCTTATACTTGAACTCACTTAATCTTATGTATAATTTGTTAATAAATTTATTTCATTTTTACCATAAACCAACTCAGTGCTGTGTTTGAAGGGAAAGGTGTAGTCACCCCAGTTAAATTAATAATCTGTGATGTGTTTTGTGTCTGTAGAGGAACAAACCAACCCTATTATTTCTCTGAACTGTCCAGAAGAGGGCTGGGTATTGCAGAGCACATGGTTTGGGGAAAATTCAGAACTGGGAGTGTGCTGGGATCCCTCTGCAAGTAGTAACCAAGGCTGGTGGAAGCTAGAGTAAGGCTGTAGATGGACTGCTGGGGCTTGTCTCACACACAGACTCTCAGACCTGCATGCTGGGAAGCTGGTTGTGAGCAGCTCAGGTTGGGAGCTACAACAGCAAAGCATTGTGAGGCACCCAAGGTGACAGAGCAGGTGGCAACAGGCCCTCACTGGTCTGGATTGCACCCCAGAATGTGACACTAGGTACTTGAAACATTCCCTGAATAGAATCAGGGTATTCCTATTTCCTCTTCAAAATGTGTGCACAGACAATCTAGCTGCAAACATATAGTGTTAACTTTTGTAAACTGCTATAATCATTCTTATACATACACGCGCTTTCCTCACCGGTCTATTCATGGTGTACACAAATGGAAGTTAGATTAAAAACAAATACTCTTACTGGAAGGTTGCAACTTAATACTATTTTATGTCTTAGAATCCAGAACCCTAACACACAAGAACAGAGAGAGACACAAACCAGGCTGCTCCCCAAGGCAGAGAGGCACAACTCACTCCACCTTTTTCAGGGCTGGCTCTTTTCAACTGACTACTGAACCCAGATCACATATTTCCCCACAGATCCCCCTAGTCTGCAAGCAACGCTAAGAAATCCCTTAGAAACATAGAATGATAGCTTATAATTGACACAGTTTTCAGTACACCACACTGACCACTCCTCCCTAGCTCTGGTAATAAAAGAGATGTAGGGGCTACAAAGCTGCATTCTGTGCAAGAGGATGGGAAGATTCTTTATTGTGCATCCTTGGAAAGATCATGAATAAGCTGGCCAAAAGGAATTAACCCACCTATTCGTAATAATGTTTTGGCTGACCCTGAGTGATGCACGGAGAGTCACAACAGAGTCTCATGAGCCATCCTTAACATGGCCTGGTATTGCAGGACATCTTTACTCAGGGAATGGCGCTGGGCTTTAAGGCCTATATTTTAAGATAGGCTTCAGCCAGATAGCCAGGCACAGTTTCCCACCCACAAATGATTTTGCTTGAACATTTGTGCATGCCATTAATTTAAAGTGCAAAAACTGTAGTTAAATTAACACACATGGCAGGAGGTAGCTATCTTTACAATAGTCAGGAGTATAGGGGTTCAATTTCTAAATCAGCCACAGGCTTCCTGTGTGATCCTAGGCAAGACACAGACTTTCTGTGCCTCAGCTCCTCATCTGTGAGAAGGGGACAATACTTCCTTTATCTGACTTGTCTACCTAGACTGCGAGCTCTTTGGGAGAGGCTCTATCCTCACATATAGCTCCTAGCACAATGAGCCTTTGTTCATGGATGACGCTTCTTAGCACTGCTGTAACACAAACCGTAATCAAACCACCAATATGTGCAACCACATTCATCACAAATGCAAGCTCTCACTTACACACACAGCGGCTGGCCCTGAAAAGAAGGCCCTGTGTCTACGATAGTATGAAGGTACTACGCTGTAACTAGGCAGTGCGTTGCATTGTCAAAGCGTTCTGTGTTCATGGATTAGTCGCCGAACACCTCTGTGAAATACAACAGCACTGTACTGATCTATGTCATATCAGGATCACACCTAAGCCAGCGTCAGACCCCGCCACTGCCTCAGTTTATCAGACATCAAACAAACCAGCTCGGCTGGCACTTCCATAGAACCGCTTCACTACTGGATGTAGTTTGTCACCTTTCCATTTGTAATGGGCTTCCTCACCCACGTAGCCCTCCCTTCAAGTTACAACACCTTTCCAACCCTTTCTCAAGGCTACTGCATGCTTACAGCCTTCATGTCTTCACAGCCACACTACCTGGCTGCTGCGTGCCGTACTTAATCCCTTAATACCCCTGTACTTAATCCCTGGCTCCTGTATGCTCTGAGCAATAGCTGCTAGACCATGCTGGCTCTCAGTGGCAGCCAATCATTTTGTGGTCAAAATATTATTCCACATTATTTTGCAATCCACTCTCGAAAAAGCCTGCAATTGTGAATCACTATTTCCACTGTGCCGCTGCAGAAACTTTCAGTCAAATGCAAATGACTATGTTAACGCCCATAAAAGTAGGTCTCTGGGGAATCTAGCGTGGCACAAAAGTTCTCTCCTTCACCCTGCCATAAATTCAAAGTATTATCATTCGAAGCGAGAATGTGGACTAATGGCTACAGCAGAGAACTGGCTGCCAAGGCTTTTGTGGGTTTGTTCTCTGCCAGGAAGGCTGTGTGAAACACATTGATCCGGAAGCTTCGGTTCACAAAACCTGAAGTCTTCAGCAAGGGTGTGGCCTCCTGCGGCCACCTCGCACCTTGTGGAAATTAGCTTCCCTACCCGTACTGTCACCTTCGTAATACAACCAGGATAAAACACCCCCCTATTGATGCTGTCAGTCAGTTCTAGAGAGCTCAGTACTGGTAGCATACATGATCAGCAACGTTTAGGCGTACTTCACCAACCGTGAATTGGGATGTTCCCCATAATCCCTAGCACCTTTGCTCAGGAATGCCCAAATTTGCCCTAGTAACCACTTAAAACTTCTCTCAGTTCAACAGAGCCAGCTGACGGTGGGAGTTGCTCTGTTAACAATCAACACACCCAGCACCCCTTCCTCCAAGCAGCAGGCCTGCCAAACCTATGTGGCTGGCTCACAGAGTGCCAGTTTTGGCCCCTCACATGGGAAAAACTAAACAATCTCTCCTTGAAGAGATGGATGGTTTGCGTGTCCAGCACTATTCCTTGTGAACTACAGCTACCTCCGCTCAACCACGTATAAACAAGGTCTGAGTGGTACTCTCTCTGCTCAGTCAGCTGGGGAGGGGGGGGCTTTGCATTTTATTTGCATGGGCTTTGCATTTGCATGAGTACAATTAAGTACTTAGCATAATTTCACTGTATATAGATAAGCACACATAGGTGCCAAGCATGATGGGAAATGGTTAGTATGGCTGGTTTGGGTCTATAAATTACGTTTGTGTTCACTGCAGTGGTAATGAGGTTGTCCTTCGATTGTATGAAGAGATGGCAGCGGAATGTGCTTAGCCTGTTCTGATGAAAAATTCATTCTCAGCTAACCGAAGCTCAACAAGGGTGGCCAACAGATGCCCCAGCATTGTAACAATAGCAGGGAGGGAATGAGACTTTTTTTTGTTGCGAGTGCATGAACCTTGGTAAAGTCCTATTCTCAGGCCTGGATTGATGATGTGCTCTCATTGTTAAAACGTAGCATTAATTATTCCTCTGGGAGTGTTTTGTTTTGCTAAGAGCAGGGATGTTGCTCCTGTGTCAGCAGAAGGTTTTCCTATGAGCTGAAATTCACTGAGAGCTGAAATCACTGGAGAACCTGGGAGACCTTGGCTGACAACCAGCAGAAAGGACCCAGAAGCAGTCGGTCTCTGCAGGCAGCTAACAGTGGTCAGCACAAACAGACGGCGGGAGCCAGCAGCGGGCAGTCAGTGAGGCCCAGAGGTAGTAGGAGACAGCAGCAGAGGAGGCCTGGTCAAGCCCACATCCAGCAGGAGCCCACAGCAGTGGACTGGTTGAGCCCCAACCGAGGGGTGGACACTGCAACTACGCCAGTCAGTTCAGGGGAAAGCAAGGAGGGAAAGTTGAAGGGCAGGCCCCGTACTCTGGGGTGGGTTTAGCTCATTGAGTTCATGAATTCTGCTTTCACTGGTTCCAAAGCCAGTGCTGTGTTACTTCCCTTTTGTTATTAAAAGGTTTACCTTCTACACTCAGGCTCTGTGCTTGTGAGAGGGGAAGTATTGCCCTTTGGGTGCCCAGGGGATAGTGTGTGATTTCCCTAGTGACTGGGTGGGGGCTCGAGCCGGTTTGGTGTTGTATCATTGACAGGAACCGCTAGATATAGAACCCAACCCTCGCTGCTGCCGACTCTATCTGGCATAAGGGTTACACGTGCATAACTGCATCACAGACTAGAAAGTGCGAGCAGTTGCATGAAGCCCAGGCTACTGGACAAGTGCTTTCTGCAAAACAGGAGGAGAGTAAGAGAATCATAGACGTGCAGGGCTGGAAGGGCCCTCGAGGCCATCTAGTCTATTCACCCAAGCTGAAGCAGGGCCAAGCATAAATGTGCATGAAACAGGGCAGTTTAGAAGGTGCAGGGTGTGACAATAAGCCAGTTGTTCTGGGTAACATTTAGAACTACAGGGCCATTCAGGCAGGGAGGAAGTTGGGAGGGAAGATAAGTAATGAAGCAGGTGCTTGCTCGCCATTTATGAACCTTTTGTCTCCACCGACCGCCGCCTCCCGTTATCTTTTTCTATGACTAATTTTTTCTTTTCATACACTGACGGAAGCAAAATGACTCGCTCAGAGGAAAACCTCATGTACGTGATTATAGAATAGATGCCGATTGGCCCTTTACAGAAGTTTTAATTTTATCCACCACTTTAACTTTGTCACAGTCACACACAGCAAAACCCTTCCCATTACAAAACCCAGATTTATGAGCCACAACTCTAAATTGCAAAGCACAGAGATTGTCCTAAATTTTGCCTTTGAAAGTGTAGCCTGTTAATAGCCACAGATTAGCATGAGTTTAAAGATCCCACTCTTTAATCAGACTCATTTAGCTCTCTCTTTAGGAAAGGATTTTCTATGGCAGCTTATGCACATTTGCAAGCTAGTAAATTCTCAGAGGGGAAGCTGGCACGTACACAGAGGACTTTTGGGCCGGGGAGGCAACACCCTATACAGATCAGCCCCTAACGTCTTTCCAAAACTCGGCTGTGAAGAGGGGTCACTCATGACTGGCACCCAGAGACCAGGATGAGATGGTGAAGGGGCCAGGAAGCAGGATTCCAAAGGGACAGCACCCTTAGGAGGACGGTGGAAACATATTAAATACACACTCCTACTTCATTTCATGCAACACCACTTTGCTTAAGACCCAGTTCATTGTTGCCCTATGGTAGCTGGCATGAAAGGGCCATAGGGCAGGGGAGAGACCTGGTCAGGGAATCCCCGATGCAGGAGGGACCCTGTGCTGCGCTACAGAGGCCCCTGGTGGAGGGGTGTTTCAGAGCAGAGCAGGGGCATGTCAGGCAGAGAGGGGGCATCACCAGGGTAGGCCTGCGTCCCAGCCAAGTGGGAGCCCACTCCTATCCCCGAACCAGCACGGTGATCTGGCCCTCATCCTCCATTCCAAGACCCTGGGTGGGCATTGTACCTTGTGACAGGTAATCCTAAAGCACTGGCAGCGGCTCTCGCTGTGCCATGGTGAGGAGCCGTACTGTACATCTAGACATCCCGAGACACACCAAGACATAGTGATGATTGTGGGCGAGGGAGGATGTGGAAGGGCAGCACATGGAAGTTTCTTGAGCCAGGGCACAAGAACATAGTTACTGAGCAAGATGCTAGCTCTCTGAAGCAGCTGCAGACCATTGGTAGGTTACTGCTGGTCTCCAGTGCCAGCCAGTCCCCATAAGATGGCTCCACCGTTAAGTGGAACACATTTTGGCTCATTTTCCTGGAAAGACAGTATCAGTATTAGGGGAGTGAAGTTCTGGAATAGCCTTCCGAGGGAAGTAGTGG
>ML675649.1:36949614-37080026 GCA_007922155.1 Mesoclemmys tuberculata | reverse complement strand
TCTATGAGTATTTCTCTGGTGCCTTTCATTGTTGCACCTCTATGCCTTACACAAGCATGAAATCTCCCGACGCCAGCCCTGTCCGGTAGGGCAGTAAGCAATACTTATAGCGATATGGGAAACCCGCAGACGTAGTAAATGGCCAATGCATCTCAGGCATTAGCAAGGCATGTCAATTGGCAGGACCGATCATTGCCGTTGCCTTGATGTGTATAGTGTAGTTGTAGGCCATTTACATCACAGACGTGAGCCCTTTCTTAAAAGGAAGTGACTAGCCTCTGAATGCAGGGAGCCTGCATTTGCTTTGCAAAACCATGATGGGCGGTGGTTTTGTGTGACAAACAGAGTGCATATGCTTAACAAACATCTGGAATGGAGTCAGGACATGCTTACTCCTTGTCTACCAACAGGACAGCTCCAGTTCCAGAACTGTTGGCCAGCTATCAGTGCAGCTGCACTCTAATGCACTAGTGGAGTTACTCCCGATTTAAACCAGTGTACTGAAATAAGAATATGGCCCCCATCAGTTATAATCAATCCGTTCAATCAGTTATAATTTTTAAAGGCTTATTTTTAGAACTCAGAAAAAATCCTTCACATGGTGAGCTGCTCCCACTTGGTCAATCCTGACTCCCAGAAAAAAACCTGATACCATTGCCTTTATGCCTCAGACGCAATACTTCCTTTTTCCTTTTTAGTATCAATTTAAAGTAGTAAAACACAAAAGGAAAATATCAGTACAAGGATTAATGTAATGCAAGTATTTGTTCTGTCTTCTGGACATGGTGATGTCAGAAAATAGCACTGTAAAATGGACTGTATAAAAATATGGGGGCTGAGGCATATGGTGGGAGATCAGCACATCCAGAGCGTAAGGAAGGAAATGGTGGGCAGCAGCACAGGTTAGCACAGGGGCACATGGGGGCGAACGGAGGAGCAGACCAGACGGCAAGAACTCTTTGGTAAGGCGCCAACTATTGATGGAGAGGTGACAGTGGTGTGGTGGAAGGCTGCAGCAAAATCTACTGCTCCTCTAGCAGGATGTGGGGTGGAGCAGGAAGAATGAAGCACTCCTTCCTTGCTTGTGGGGCACAATCATCTGATTTTTTTAATTCTTGGCATGGGTAATCATTTCTTCCAAGCAATATGTGCTGTTGCTCTCTTTATGCCTACCCAAGAGCTACCCTTAGCCAGATACCCACTTCCCTAGAGTGCTGCCCTCTTAACTCAGTACCTGCCCAATGAGATGCTGTGGTTGCTGCCCCCTTAAATCAGTACCTAGCCCTGGGGGGAGGGGGGTACTGTAATAATTAATTGACGAAGAGTTGCAAGGTTATTTGAGACCCTTGGAGGAAAGGAGCTACAGAAAGCCTTCTTCTCTTCCCTTTTCGCAAATGTCAGCACTGCTTTAACATTCTAGTTAACACACTTTTGCCTGTTCCCTAGTGTTTTATTAAGCTTGTTCCACACGCTTGTCTCCATTCACCATCAATCACATTTCAACTTTTAGAACGCCTAGTTTCTGACGCCACCTTCCGCGCTTTCTCATCAGTCACGTCTCCGTGCAGCCACCATCACTTTGTCTGCTCAAAACAGCTACTTGTCAAAAAGGAACTTTTAAATGTTTAACTCAAGACCATTTTCGAGGGGATCCTGACAACCTGAAACTATGAAATGCCTCATCTTTCTCGAGCAGAGACACCCCCACGTTTGGAGTTACCAGAATTGTTGTTTCCCCCGCATGTATGCATTCAGAAATGTCCTTGTAGCATCAAGGCATACCACATGAGTAGAGGTA
This sequence comes from Mesoclemmys tuberculata, assembly GCA_007922155.1. Taxonomy (NCBI): domain Eukaryota; kingdom Metazoa; phylum Chordata; order Testudines; family Chelidae; genus Mesoclemmys; species Mesoclemmys tuberculata. Next base: position 37,078,228 of record ML675649.1, on the reverse strand, counting down.
AATGATAAGCATCACCTTTTTAGTAACTAAGGGCACGGCTACATTGCAATAAAAAACCTGCAGGCTGGAGTCTCAGAAGCCGGCTCAGCTGATTTGGGTTTTTGAGGCTTATGCTGAGAGGCTAAAAATAGCAGTGTAGACATCCTGTCTTAGGCTGGAGCAGAGGCCCACTCTTCTCTTCCCCCTCTCCCCGCCCCCGCCCCCTCCCCAGCACAGGGTTTTAGAGTCCAAGCTCCAGACCAAGCCCAATGGTCTCACTGCAATTTTTAGCCTCACAGCCTGAGCCCCATGACCCCAAGTCACACATGGCCCTTTTACTGCACTGTAGACGTACCTGCACCCTCCGGGTTAATTTTCACATGACCCTTTCCCCCGCCATGGTGTTTGACGGTATGTGGCCGCTATCACGGTATGTAAGCACAATCTTTAATGAATTTATCCTTACAACACCTGATGAGGAAGGAGAGAGAGGAAACTAGCCCAAATCACACTGGAAGTCTGAGAAAGCAGGGAACTGAGCGCCCGTTTGCCAGGTCGGTGGTGAATGCCCTAACCACTGCGCCATCCTTCCTCTCTTGCTCAGCCACGGCTGGGATATACAGACTCAGCTCAGCTTTGGCCTGCCTGCCAAAGAGAACTTGAGCTAGTGGTTGGGATAAAAAGAGAGAGCGAGAGAGAGCAAACACTAAATGATAGAAGGGAGACAAATGCCATTTTTTAATATAAGAAATGTCCAACAACTGCATTGTTCTAAGGAGGGAAACACACAGACTAGAAGATTCAACAAGTGATGAAACAGAAGTTTAACAGAAAAAAGGAAGAGAAATAGAAAACAAGCAACATTTTGGAGAGAAGGCAAGCTCAGCATGAGGAAGAAGGGCAAAATAAAAAGGAAAAAGCCAGCACCGCCATCACGGACTGGATGAGAAGAAATAAAAGACAGCTGATGTATTCGTAAGCCAGTGGATCCAAATTTCACCTGCATGTTACATTTGCTCACTCATTGCTAAATGCAAGCATCTGGCTGGCTGTGAGCTGTCTTTTCCTATAGTCCTCGCCACATAGTACAGAGGAACGACATTACTACTCACAGATGGGTATGAGCCACAACGTTCAGATCTGAATCGGCACCCAAATGTCTTGCCTGGGGAAAGGTCTAGCTCTGGAGTTACGGTTTCAGCCCATCTTTATTCCTAATTTCATTACACAGATGGCTCTGGTCTCCTTAATGTTTGAGCTAGCCAGCATATCTGAGCTGTCATATCTGGGGCTGGAGAAGTGAAGAGACTAAAGAGCAGCTGGGAACTTTGCACGTCTACACTGCATGCTTCCTTTGGAGGTGTGTAGAGTGCATACCCACTAGGCTCCCCCCCCCAGTGCAGGTGTAAATAACAGTGCAGCTGGTGAGGTATGCCTTAGGTCAGTAAAGACATGCCTGAAGCATGTGGGGATGTATCACAGTGCACCCTACATGGCCTGCCTGTCTGCACTGATATTTTTAGCAGAGTAGTGTCCTCCTGCCTCTCCACTGTTGAAGTCTGGCCCCTCTGCAGGAAAAGCCTTCCCCACAGGGAAAAGGTTCTGGAAGTAGAGAAAGGCTTGGGCAGCTCCTCATTGTGAAGCCTTTCCCTGCCACAAGCTCCAGCAGCAGGAAAAGGCTCTGACAGGAGTTGCATTGTTTTCCCCCCTTCGAGAGTCTTTCCCTTGCCTGCTGCAAGGACAGACTCCTGCAGCGAAGATGCAGCAGGGAAACCCTCCGCCAGCTCTGTGCTGCCAGACCCTTCCCCCACTGCAATGAAAGGCTGTGACAGCAGGAGCTGTTGAAGTCTTTCCTTGCTGCCTCCCCCCATCAGAGCCTTCCATTGACTTGTAGGGGCACAGCTCATTTGAGCCTGGCCACTCCTCTGTCTCCTCATCAGATTTTTCATACAACATAAGAATGCTGAAAAAGCATTTCTAACAGAAATATAAATCTGGGCTGCTAAGGCTGAAAACTCTGAGCCCTGGGCTACACCGCCCAACTAGGTTGACATAAGGCAGCTTACATCAACCTAACTCTATAAAAGTGTCTACATTAAAATGAAGCTCCCACCAATGTAAATCTTCCACTAAACCAACATAATAACCACCTCCACAGAAAGCGTAGCACTTAGGTTGATGTAACTAGGTCATAAGAACGTAAGAACAGCCATACTGGGTTAGACCAATGGTCCATCCAGTACAGTATTCTGTCTTCCAACAGTGGCCAGTGCCAGGTGCTTCAGAGGGAATGAACAGAACGGGTAATCATCAAGTGACCCATCCCGTTGGCCATTCCCAGCCTCTGGTAAACAGCAATCCCTGCCTATCCTGGCTAATAGCCATTGATGGACCTTCCTACATGAACTTATCTAACTCTTTTTTGAACCCCATTATAGTCTTGGGTTTCACCACAACCTCTGGCAAGGAGTTCCACAGGTTGACTGTCTATTGTGTGAAGAAATACTTCCTTTTGTTTGTTTTAAACCTGCTGCCTATTAATTTCATTTGGTGACCCCTAGTTTTTGTGTTATGAAAAGCAATAAATAATACTTCCTTTTTTCTTTCTCCCCGCCAGCCATGATTTTATAGACCTATATCAGATCCCCTCTAGGCGTCTCTTTTCCAAGCTGAAAAGTCCCAATCTTATTAATCTCTCTTTGTATGAAGCTTTTCCATATCCCTAATCATTTTATTTGCCCTTTTTCTGTACCTTTTCCAAGTCCAATATATCTTTTTTGAAATGGGGCAACCAGATCTGCATGCCATATTCAAGATGTGGACATACCATGGATTTATAAAGAGGCAATATTTTCTGTCATAGTATGTATCTCTTTCCTAATGATTTCCAACATTCTGTTAGGTCAATGTGGTGGTCTTAGCATCGACTGTTGCTGCCTTTCAGAAGCGCTCCCATAATGCCCCACCCTGACAGTTAAAATCAATGCAAATGATCCTGGTGAGGATGCATATTGCTGATACAGGGAGTGTAGTGTGGACATGCAAAAGCAGTTGACTTACATTTAATTACAGTGGTGACTGTAACTTAGGTCCACTTAATTTTGTAGTGTAGGCTTGCCCTGAGGGAAAAGGTTCCAGCGATTAGAAAAGTTACAGCATGATGCAATTGCAAAGTCACCCCTGGAGTAGTTCCTCTTTGGAAAACGTTTCTTTCATTATTAACCAAGTGTCTATCTTACCTCGCCTGCGGAGTCTTACTCAACTCTACCGAAAGACGTCATAACATTGCTAGCATCAGAGCCATGGGGGGGAATTTTAAGCAAATTTCCAACATAGACGAGGTTAATGAGGGCACTCACATGACGAAGGTGACCTCAAGATGTCCCAAAACATGAAAGTATTTGAGCTGAGTTGCTTTTAGAGGAACTGGGGATCAGTCATAATAATAATAATGGTAGCAGTAATTAAGGGTTGCACTTCCTCCACTGGAGGTTTTCAAAAGGAGGCTGGATATCCATCTGTCTTGAATGGTTTAGACCAGTGGTTCCCCATCTGTGGCTTGCGGGGGCTTTCAAAGTGGCCCGAAGCTTCCCTCCTGCTGGCTGCAGGAGGGAGTCGCTGTCTAAGGACCCAAGTGGTGTGCGTTTCTGTGGGGCTAAAAGACCGGTGCAGGCACCTTGCTGCCGCTAAGGGAATGGGAGATCAGTGCTCCCCTCCCCCTGGCTTTAGCAGGAAGTACAGCAAAGTACTCCGCTTAGGTCTATAGGCACTGGGGTCCTATATATAGATATAGGGGAGATCAGGGCTCCCTTCCCCCAGCTCCAGCAGAGAGCAAAGCACTCCTCCTGGATCCCTAAGTGCTGGGGTCCCTGCTGGCGCCAGAGACAGGGGAGCACTGATCTTCCATCCACCTGGCCAGGGCTTTGTCAAGTCACGCCTTAAAAATCACTAAGGATGGAGATTTTCACCACTTCCTTAGGTAACCCATTCCAGTACTTCACCATCCTCCTAGTGAAAAAGTTGTTCCTAATAGCCAAGCTAGACCTCCCCCATTGCTCCTTGTTCTGTCATTTGCCACCATTGAGAACAGCCTAGCTCCATCCTCCCTGGAGCCCCTCTTCAGGTAAGGGAAGGCTGCTGTCAGATCCCCCCTCATTCTTCTCTTCTGCAGACTAAACAAACCTAATTCCCTAAGGCTCTTCTCATAAGTCATGTGCTCCAGCCCCCTTTTTTGTGCTGCCCTCCACTAGACTCATGCCAATTTGTCCACATCCTTCCTGTTGTGAGGGGCCCAAACCTGGACACGCTACTCCAAATGTGGCCTCGCCAGTGCCGAATAGAGGGGAATGATCACATCCCTAGATCCACTGGCAGTGCTTCTACAATGCAGCCCAACATGCTGTTAGCCGTCTTGGCAATAAGGGCACACTGCTGACTCTTAGCCAGCTTTTTGTCCATTATAATCCCCAGGTCTTTTGCTGCAGAAGTGCAGCCTAGTCCCCAGTCTGTAGCAATGCATGAGATTCTTCCATCCTAAGTACAGTGCTCTGCACTTGTCCTTGCTGAACCTCATCAGATTTCTTTTGGCCCAATCCTCTAGTTTGTCTAGGTCACTCTGTATCCTATCCCTACCCTCATGTTCTCATGCAATTATTTACACTTGAAATTCAAATAAACATATAGCCCAATAATTGGTTTTTGGTGCACTAGACTTTTCAAAGCAGAGGGGTTACTGAAACCCACATGGTTAAGAGAGATGAGAAGAAAGCATGCATTGCAATTTAAACAGTGTTGTTTATATTTGAGGAATGTAAGAGGTTTGCCACTGATAAATAAGGGGTAGGAGTGTTAATTTAAAGCCTGGTTCTTTTCAGACACAAGCAGTATTCTCACAGAACACAGTGAATCATCTACTCTCTTAAACTGGATTTTTCAGGATTCTGAGTTAAGCATCCTAACTTCTCACTCAGGCCCTTTTGAAAAGCCCCTGCCACAGCCCTCATTGGAAAATGCATTTACCTTTATTCTAAGGGTCCTAGTTTTAGGTTTTGTTTTTTAACACGTGCACCTTCCAGCAAATTTGGCTTTTGGTTCCCCCTAGTGGCATGAAGATTCCTATAAGCCTAGTTATAACAGAGCTGCAGTGCTGAAGGAAATGGGCCTTTTCAGATTTTTATAATAAATCTTCTAAAATTTGTTTGCAGAAGAAAGATAGCAAACAGGTTTGCAGTTCTAAACAATAGTCCAGCTTAGTAGGATTTCAATGAGGTTTGGCTTTATTTTTGAACCTGTCTCACTGGTTCTTGCATGTATGACTGCATCCGCTCCTGGTAGGCAGGCAGAATAAAGTAGAGCTTATAATGATTCAGCTAAAACCACTTTTATGTATCATGAGAATTCAGGCTACTGATCCCGGCATTAAGCTATGACAACACAGACTGCCTCCACACAAGCTAAGGGAGAATTCATTAGCTGTCAAGCAAAGTAGGGTTTATCTCCTTTTTGTAAGCCAGCGGGCCCGGTGGGATTCAGCAAACCTGGCCTCTGCTACTGCAATAAAATGTTGTGTATTTATGAACCACAATAGATTCAGCAACAGCTGATACGCAGCAGAGGGGCTGCTAGAGCGTCATGGCTCAGCCATTGCATTTCAAATATGGAGGGGCAGGGCTGATAGTAGAGGGCAAAAAGCCTATTGCAGAAAAGGAGGGAGTGGTGGTCCTAATGGGAGTCACAATTACCACACCATTCTCCTCTTTCCCGGTTTCCGGTTTGGGTGGCCCTTACTTTGTCTGAACTAGTTTACTCATCCTTAACAAGCACCAAACATCCTGAGAGGAAGGTATAGAAACGTGGTCATGAATGTAGAGAACAGCATCTCAGGGTGCAAGGACCCTGGCCTCCCTAAGCAGAGGCCAGCCACAGCTCAGGTCCCTGGCAGTGTCCTCTGGGATGCAAACCGTCCCAAAGGAGGTGGAGAAGAAGCTAGTCCCACTGCCCAACTGCACGCATGGCCAGAAAGAGCAGACAGGGCACGGAATCCCTGAAGGGAAGAGGGATAAGGTCAATTCATGCTGAAACCGTGGCACCTGAGCTTTCCAGAAGGCATTGTCTACCCACAGCACAGTGCCTCCTGGTGTTCCCACTGGAGCACTGCCACTCTGCATGGCCCCAATGCAGAACTGGAGCTAAAAACCACAGGTGAGTCATTACGGATAAGTTAAAAGCTGAGCTATTCAAAGATTGGGAAGTTCAGAACCATGAAGATGAATGCTCTGAGCTGACAGAGGATTATTACTCTTCATTTCACTAATGACTTTGGGTCGCTCAATAATGTTTGGGTTGATCATTGTAAATAGTTTTGGCCAAAACAAAAGAAAAGTGGATGAGGGAAGTTTCAAAAAAAAAAAGGGGGAAACATTTTAACTTGTTATTTCAAAACAGTTTGCTTTTAAATGTAGTTAGATTTAACTTTAAAAAACCAAAGCATGAAAAACAAAAAGGTTTTATTGCAGGTAAAACAAAATATTTTGTTCAGCCTGAAACAAAATTTTTGTTTTTCATTTCAAGAATCCTCCCACCCCCCAAAAAAGAATTCAGTTTCAGATCAGCCTGAATTGAAAGCCACACTGAAAAAAAAATCAGGAGTCATTTTGAGCTATGGTAATTTTAATGACATTTTATTGATACTCCTTTTGGAAAATGTGAAAGAGCAGCTGAAGCGTTTTTGAGAGCTTGTTCTCAGTTTCATTCACTGGCAAAAATGAAAGTGATATACAAGAGTGGATTTAAGGGAAGGGAAGCAGGAAAATCAGGTTAAGAATAAGAACGCAAAATTTATTCTCTGTTTACTTTCACATTAATAAATAAGTGACAATTTAAAAAAACCCTCATTTGTCTAATTTCCTAACACATAATGCCCACAAGATGGCACTGCTCTGTAGATTTCTTCCAATCACTTCATTAGCTAAAAATATGTAATTTATTGGTTTGCCTTTGAACCCACTTGAGAGATTCCACTGAGGATTTCCTTAAACCAAATTCCTTTTCTTATTTTATCATTAGCTTTTACTCTATTGGTTCTATTTGATCACATACAATGAACCGTGTCTCCATGTAGTGCCTTGTAGTGATTAAAAAGGGAGAATTCAATGCATCAGAACGTCTCAGACAACTGCAGCAACATCAAATGAGAACAACATTGTGTTACTGTTCTCATTACTTTCAAATCTATATCTGCCCAACCCAACAAGTGAGATACAAATGAAAAAGCTTTCCTTACCCTGGAGATCTCTGTGACACGTTTGTCTCTCAAAGTGGGAGGGAAAGTCTCTTAGACTGGTGTACAAGTGGGAAAGTTGAAGGAAATGATCGGATAAGACTCAAACCATGTACATTTTAACAGGAACTGATATAACTCTAGCGATGCAATAAAGACCAGCACAAGGGAAGCGTGACTCAAAGTCTGTAAATTTTAGGGCTTTGTTTCTTTTTGACTGATAAAAAATTTGCTTCCTTTGTATGTGTAGATTGAGACTAAGTTGGGCATTTGGTAAATATAAAGTTTGTAGCTGCACAACTACCCCAAATAGCGAGACTACTTCATTTCTTGGAAACTGGGCCATCTTGTGATTCCAAAAGCTGAGCAGTGGGCGCTCTAAGCAGTTGCAGCTCCTCCATAACCCTGAAACCAGGCCAAGGTTTTAGCACCCAAGTCTGAAAATGCAGGCCCACGTCGCTCATTCATGTTGAACGTAAGTACCACCACCTGGGTTAGAACTCACACTCCTGACCATGGCTGGGTGACGTTTTTTCCATCCAAAACGTCTTTATAGGCTTAAAAAAAGACAAAACATATTTTGTTTTGACATTTCCGCAACCAAATGTCTCAAACTTGTGGTTCACAATGACTGTTTCAACATTTTCTTTAATTGTTAAATATTCAAACCCATTAAAAAAATGCTCGAGATCAAAACATTTTTCCAATGCAGACTTTTTCAGACTTGCCAGTGAACTGAAAAAAAAACAGCAGTTATTTGCCAAAGTCTATTCTTGACTTCCAGCAACCAACTGAATCCACAAGATCATGCAGCTTCTCAATGTGGGTTGCTAATGCTCTGTTGAAATATAGTACAATTAGAAAACACTAGTGTAGTGCCAATCTTACAAGGATAATTTTCTTTCAAAATGCAATGACAGTTTGGAATGAACTATGCACTTTGTTTTTCTTTTCTAGAATTGTCTTCTGTATTACTGAAGTTTTTTGGTTTAGCAGTCAAACAGAAAAAAATCAGGGGTGAGGGGCTCAAGGGAGAGGATGAATCATTTAGCTTCAAACTGAAACTGAATTCTTCTTGTTTCTCACCAAACATAAAAAAGAATCAACTTAAAAAAAACAAAATCAAAACACTTTTTTTGGGGGAGGGGAGGGGAATCTTTATTAATTCAGCCAAAACTATTTGCTAGATTTGAACTGCCTGCCTGAAACTGCAGTAAATTTACTATTCAACTGAAAACTTTTGCCTAGCTCTGCTTCTGAGGTTTTCATATCTTGAGAACTGAAGGAAGACAGGGTCTTCACAAGTTAGAAATTCATTTGCATCTGCTGCTTCTTTCTCACTGGAAGCTAGAGAGAGAAAACCTGCCTTTACAGCACAGTCTGCAGCATGGGACGGTGTGCTGGCACAGTAGGAATTCCAAGCAGGCAATAGCTAGAAGCAAACATACTGCCTCCCGGACCAGCATGGCTATGTCTGCACGTGTGGCAGTATGGTGATGTCTACACTGCAGTGGTGAGGTAGAATTCTCAGCTCAGGTAGACATATATGCACTACCTGAGCTAGCATGTTAAAACATAGTAGTGTGGCCCTGGCAACATGGAGTCAGGCTAGCCACCTGAGAACAGCCCTGTCAAAAATCCTAGACACGCACTCTAATGTTTAGTCCAAGCCACTACCCATGCTACTGCAGTCACACAAGTATTTTTAGCATGCTAATTTACGTACGTCTATCCAAGCTGGGAATCACACCACCCAGGTGCAGTGTAGACATTCTCTGTGTGCATGCATTGCTTCAAAATAGGGCCAGCTCTGCCAGCTGGAGTGGCGTGGGAAAAAGGGCTGTGGCCCTATCCCCTTGCAGCTAGCCTTGTGTCAAAAAGGTAGCAAACATGTCTGGTAACTTTGCACATACACCTCTGCTCCATTACATTGACAGCACTCTTTCAAAAGGTCTAACAAAGATGAAGTCACAATAGAACTGGCGGAGAGAGGCATGCTACAGAAGTGCTTATACTAAAGAAATGAAGTCTTCTTTTGTATAACAAGAGAGGAGATTAGCAGCATTCCAATGCCCAAATCCAGATTAATAAAACAGTGATTTGCTTTGAAAGTGGCTTGGTGTAAATCTGAGATGCTACCAGCAAGTAATTGGTTTGACTTTTGGTCCATAATTTGTGACTGGTATCCAGGCACATTGTGCATGGTCACTCCTCTTCCAGCCATGTAAGATGGCAACATCTGCCATACAATGTTCCGAAATTGTTTGATGCAGACCACTGTTTCTAGAATAGATTGAAGCCTAGAAGGTTTTTTTGTATGGGGTTGGCAACCAGGTGCTTGTTGGGACATTACTATCATCCCAAAATTCTATGCCTGAGGATTGAATAAAGATGCTTTAAGAGCATTAGTCTGATCCCAAGAAGGCTTGCAAGATTTCAGGCACATCTTCAGGCAGTTTTGAAGGTTCTAATGAATTGGTATATTCAGGTTAACCATTGTTTGATTGCGCCTGTGAACTGTGTACGAATACATCTTTCTGGATTTTGGGAGGGAAGTACATCCGTATTGTAATTTAGCACTGATATTGGTACTGGAATTTACACGTATGCCAGAGAGGAAACCACCATGATTTGTCTATTTTGGCACCATGTATTGAATTGTGTATCCATGTGGGCAGATACATACGTCACGTAGTTGGTTTACAATTGTTTAACAGACTCTCTCTTACTTCTTCTGAACAGGTCATTTAGATTTCTTAGAGCCATGCCTTGAAGTGGAATATTGCTAGGTTTGGGTAGTTGGCCTGGCCCACATCCTGAGAGGAGATGAGGTAGAAGAGGAAGAGTACATGGTGGGCACACAACCACTTTTAGAAGGCAAGGAAACCAAGCTTGTCTGTCCCATGTGGGGGCTATCAGGATGACTCTGGAGTGGTCTGTCCTGATCTTGTCTAAGACCCAGGATAAAAGAGGGTCAGAGGAAAAGCATACAATAGGTGTGCATCCCATTTGAGGAGGAAAGCATCACCCATTGGCATTTTGGGTTGTCACAAAAAGGTCTATAATTAGGAAAAGCCACTGTTTGAATATGCTCTTTAGTACTCCAGCGTTCATTTCCCACTCAGGGTCCTGGGAAAATGTTCTGCTTAGTGCATCTGCAGTGGTGTTTTGGCATCTTGGTAGGTAGGAAGCCAAAATGTAGATGTTGTGTCTGAGGCACCAATTCCCCAGTAGTATGGAATCTATGCCTACGGAGTGTAACCGTGCCCCCCTCCCCCCACCCACCGCCACCACCTTCCTGGTTTATATAAAACATGCAAACAACATTGTCTGTGAGAATCTTTATGGCTCTATCCTTGATCATGGGTAAAACACATTGCAAACTACCCATAGTTCCAGTAGGCTTATGTGTAGAGGGGATTCCAATGGGGATCAGCGGACTTGGACCATGTGATTGCATAAGTGTGCCCCTCCACCTAAGAGGGAAGCGATTAGCATTGCTGGATGATTCTATGCAGTGTCGATGTTGAGCTCTGGCACAAGTCAGTGCAACTGGGAAATTTACATAACAATGAAGAATGATATTGGATGTAAAGCTGAATAAATAGCTGATTGGGGGGTTGGGGTCAGACAAAAAATAAAAGAAACTTGGTGCATTTTAAAGTGAAATATTTCAAAATGAAAAAAAGTATCCCTAAGCCTCTGACTGCCAGACGCTGGGACTGGATGACAGGGTAATTGCCCTGTTCTGTTCATTTCTTCTGAGGCATCTGGCATTGGCCACTCTCAGAAGACTGGATACTGGGCTAGAAGGACAATTGGTCTGATCCAATATGGCCATTCTTCTGTTCTAGAAAATTTACTTTTGAAATGGTCAAAATTAACTCTTAACTTTTTCTAAAAAAACACTTTGTTTTTGGCCTAAACATTTTGCTGCTTAAAACAAGGAAGTCAAAAATGGAAATGTTATGTATATACAGCTACTGTTAACATGAAGCCTGCATCTCTTTGCACTCACACACTACAAGAGCAGACACTTGCAATGGCCAAAGTTTACACATGCTCTTTAAATAGCGTCACAGCTGCAAGCCTACAAGCATTCACATTTTAAGCAGGTGTTTCTGGAGACCAATTCTCAGTATGAAAAGTGGCCAGAATGATTACTCTTAGATCAACATCACTCCTCCCCACCCCTTTCGATCCTCCCCCCTGCAATATGGAATATGCTGCCATGCACACTCTTTGCCACTGTCCATTACCAGCTAATATCACTACCGGGTTGCTGTAAACAATGCCAGGGCAAGTACAGAACTGGTTCCTGAGGCCAGGGAGCCAAAAACAGATCCCCACCTCAGCTGTGGCTAGTGCTTACTAGAAACAGTTGAGGAGTCAGTCTCATAAACCCAACCACCTCTTTCACTCTCATGTGTTCATTAAAAGCAACATGAGAAAACTGCTTGTGAACAAGTTGGGTGCCCCTCATGCATCCCCTCATGGCCATGGTGCTTCTGCCCCACCCTGATCTTTATTCTCCCTCTTCCAAGCCCTTTAGATAGAGCCCACATTGCTCATTCAATCACCAACCTTATCAGGTTCTGGGTTTATTCATACAAAATAAACTCAAAGTCCCAAAAGTCTGTCCCAGGGCACAGCTCTTATCGCAGAGTCTGAGGCAAGCAAAAGGGATTCCGGCATAGAGACCTTTCATCAGCTCTTTAGTGGTTGTCCACACTGTGTGATTCCACTTCCTTCTCTCCCTAAGTTCCCAGGGTCAGCTCTCTTATTTAAAAAAAACCCAACAGCTGCTTGAGGTTCCCTCCCCATGCCAGGTGTCTCTCATTGACTCATTTAACAAGCCTGCTGCAGCCTTCAAGTCTCCCGCTGTCAGCTCCCTCCGTTCTTGTGCTCTCTCACTGTTCTTCTGGGGATGGGAAACATTAAAAAAGGAGGATGTAAAGTATCCACAGGAGATTTAGTCTAGGCTAATTTTACCTGAAACAGACTCTTCAAATCTGCCTGCTGAAAATAAGGTAAAGTACCTCATTTTTTTATCACAATTTTAAAGAGTTGAACAGGATCATTGACTGCAGAGCACTAGTTTTAAGCCTGGTGATTATTTCTGATAAAGATCCAAAGGTAATATGAATAAGTTATATTATGATCAAAATGTTTAACCCTGGAGTCTCAAAGGGAAAAAATCCTGTAACCATAGTTTAACTAGCCAAGCTCGTGAGGACTTACAATCAACTCAATGGCATTTCTCTGTATCTCTGTCTGTAACGCGGTAGCTTTTGGAGCACTGCCTCTGATCAATTCCAAGATTTCATGGAATGTTCTAGGCACCAATGGCCAGACCCCTGTGGACGTTGGGGACCACAGGGACATTAAGAAAGGAGAAAAGGGTGACACACAGAGGTGCTGTCAATGTTGATAGCACCCATTACTACCTTGCAGCATAACAATACCACTGTTGGTCATCCTAATGATTATCAGATGGACACCTTGAATGACAGAAATCTCATTATAATTGCTCTCCCTTCTGGGGGCCCTGGGCTGGATGCCTAGCTGGCAGGGACAGCCAGAGGGAGAGGACTTCCTTTTTTCCTTCCGCCTTTTGAAGCCCTGCCATTTCAAAGCGTGCTCCAGGGCGAGAGGGCACCATCTACCTATCCTGCTTTTCCAGTCTGGAAGGAAAGGAAAGTACTTGAGGGTGGGGGAAGAAACAGAGTTCCTGGCATGATATAGAAAATGGGGACTCCTAACGTGGGGAAACAAAGCGCTTGCGATGGTGGAGAGAAAGGGGGAACTTACTGTGGGGAGAATCCCTGACATGGGGGACTGAGGGACTCTAGGATGAGGAGAAAGTGGGGCATGAAGGGTCGGGATAAATTGGGGGGTGTTTCAGGGAGTCCTTCAAGTAGGGGAGGATGGCAGGGAGTCACATATGCAACTTGTGGGATGGAATGGATGAATGCAAGGAGCTCCTGGAGTCTGCAGCAGCCTTGGCCTACAGAGGCTGCAATGTGTGGGACCCTCTAGTTACCTGGGAGATACATCAGGGTTATTGTTATGAGTAACTCCATTCTCCTGTCATGCATCCAGAAATAATTTCCATGTATCATGGATAATGATCTAGAAAACAGAAATAAACAAGGTTTACTTAATAGCAGACCAATGCTTTGTAGATTATTTGCCAAAAAATTCAGGGTCAACTTTAAATTCATGTTGACTTTGCCTAATAGTTTGGATCAAACCAAAACACTCAAAAGCTTTTTGACCCGACTCGGATTGTGTAGTTTTGATTTCAGGGCATTTTGCAAAATAAAAGGAGGACTAAATCCATAAAACAAGAGGTGTGGAGAAAGGCTTCCTCAGCCCAGTGCTTAGGGTACTCTCCTGGGATGTAGGCGATTCACTTCCCTGCTCCGGTTGATGTGGAGAAGGAATGTAAACTTCAGTCTCCCATGTTGCAAGAGAGCATCCTAGTGGGGTATTCTGGTATTAGTCTCTGCAGCTGAAGCTGTTCTACGTTGTATAACTAATGAAATAGTCGCTAGCGCTTGAACTTTGGCTGGCTGCATGCTAGGGAAATGACCTAACCACGAGGCTTAAGAGTCATTCTCACGCGCTTTCCCTGACCAAAAGACTAGTCATTGTCATTCATAGTGGCAACTCACATGACAGCGAATAGGCATTGGGCCAGGGAATAAGGACGAGAATTAGCACAGAAGCACAGATAGATCTTTCTCGCTGGAATCATCGATTCCAAGGTCAAAGGGGACCATTGTGATCATCTAGTGATCTCCTGTATAACACAGGCCAGAGCATTTCCTCACCAGCACTTCCCCTCCCACATTTTGCTTCCTTACCAGCTCCAGGAGCTGTAGAAGAAAAGAGAGCCCCACTGGCCCAGAAGCCTGAAAACCTGGGTGTCCCCACTGCCTTAGAGCCACAGGCCCTGAGAGCCCTGGCAGCTGCAAAGTGAAATTAACCTTTCATTTAGCCACAGTTGGGGTCCAGAGAACAGACTTCATTTAGGAAACATCATGTGCCCTTGTGTGTAGATCCTGCAGATGAGATATTCAAAACCAATCCTAATTGTTCCTCAGGATCATTAAGGATCCCATGGATTTTTTCCATTTAAAAAAAATTCTTGCTTACTCTTCCTTCACTGCATTATCTACAGCTATCTGCCACCTCAGAGGTTGCAAAAAATGGATATTGAGTAACATTTCAAAAGCTGCCAAGTGATTTAGCGATGTATGTCCCACTGATCTTGAATGAGACTTGGCCAAGATTTTCAAGAGTGACTAATGATTTTGTGTTGGTGCCCAACTTGAGAGTCTTGAAAAGGGCATTGTTTTCAGAAAATGCTGAATACCCATGTTCTGAAAAATCAGACCCCTTTGTAGTCTCTCAAACCGGCCACTCACAGAATGAACAGAAATTAAAATGAATAGTGACTTTTAAAAAACATGCTCCAGTCTCATTCAAAGTTAAGAGCATTTAGGGCCTTCAGTTCCTCAGGACTTTTGAAAATGGGACTTAGATGCTTTTGAAAATTTTACTCGATATTTTATTTATTTGGAATCTGAGAATCTAGTGGTTTTAACCTGCTATGTGTGTGTTTTAGAGGACAAATGGATAACAACAGCTTCATCAAGGAGTGCTCCTTTGACCATATTGATACTATAATGAACTCTCTCCAGCTTGTGATCTCCATACCTACCTTCATTGTTGGTTTGGTGCTGAATTTGCTAGCCCTTTGGGTGTTTTTCTCTTGGAAGAAACAGACAGAGACATCGATCTACATGATAAACCTTGCTCTTGCAGATCTGCTTCTTCTTTTCTCACTTCCTTTCAAGATGTACTACTCCAAAGACGAGCAGCAGCAGCTCTTGTGCAAATTTATAGAGGCTCTCTATTTTGTCAGTATGTATGGGAGTATTTTCATCATTGCCTGCATTAGCTTGGACAGATATATTGCTATAAGGCATTCGCTCAAAGCCAAGGCTTTCCGATCCCCCAGGCAGGCAATCATGGTATGCTGCTGCATTTGGGTTATAGTCTGGCTTAGCAGCATTCCTATCTACGACTTCCACAACAACGACAAAGTCAAGTGTTTCCACAATATGTCAGAACAGGCATGGGGCATTCCCATCATCCTTGCTGTTGAAGTCTTTGGATTTCTCATCCCTCTGACTCTGATGGTTTATTGCTCTGTTCAGATCATCCTGACTCTTTGGAGGCGTAAAAACCAGGGGCAAAGTTGGGCTGAGCAAGCTGCCTCTGTATGGATCATTGTAACCAACCTCATGGTGTTCGTAGTCACCTTTACACCAGTGCATCTGGGGATCTTTCTGCAGTTCCTGGTAAGGAAGCACGTCATTGTGGACTGCACTATGAAACAAAGCATTAGTCTCTTCATACAGGTGGCAATGTGTGCAGCTAATGTCAACTGCTGCCTGGATGCCATCTGCTACTACTTTGCTAGAGAAGAATTTCGCAAGAAAATTATTTCTGCCGCTGCCACTAGTGCTAGGATTGAACTGCATAAAATATAACTCGCCAAAGGAGAAGAATCCATGTTGTCTAATGCGCCTTTAAAACACGCTTTCACCCCAAATCCACCCTCACTGACAAACAGCAACTGACTGTTAGGGCTAGGCCAAAAGCAGAATGAGTTATTCAAAACAGGGATGTAAAAATTAGTTTAATTTAAAATCCGTTTAAAATTCAAACAATAGACGGTGTAAATGGTTAAATGCTGGGGTGCTGAGCAACTCTCACTCACGGGAAGCTGAGCTGAGCCACGCCTAGCTATGGCTGGTCCCCCAGCTCCCCCTTCCCTACCACTTGCCAGGAGCCAAGCCCAGCTGCGGTTCCCCCCGCACCCCCTTCTCCCCACCACTTGCGGAGAGCTGAGCCCAGATGCATCTATCTTCCTGTGCTGGGCTCTGCAATTCCCTGCCAGCCAGAACTGCCCAGCTGTCACTCCCCTCTGTCCCCAGTTTAAATGGTAACATTTAAATAGTTAACCTTTTACATCCCTAATTCAAAACTCTTCTCCAACTTTGAAGGTTATTGTGAGCGCAAATTAAGTATGCATTTTTGAGTGTGCAGTTGTATACCTGGCTTTTTTAACCTTAAAGTCCCATCAGCTTTTGATAATCATGACCACTATGACTTAATTCTTGCACCTCTGCTTCAGACAGTTTTCAAAACATGCAACAAGCCATACTGTGGTTTGGGTTTGTGAATTTTTTCAGTTTTGAAACCATCACAGGATGGCTCTGCAACTTTGGCATCCATGTGAACAAAAACATCTCACAGAAACATAGAAAAGGAATCATGGGGTAATCATAATGTATTTATTCTTAAGACGAGTATATATGCAAAGATGAAATTTTCTTTTCATTGTTCAACTTTGATAAGGGTATTATAGTGGTATGATTCATGCTGATATAGTTAAAAAACTTTCAGTGTTTCAATTATGAAACCTGTTTTTCATGTCCATCATAAGAATTTGCGCTGCTTGAGATTTCAAGTAACAAAGTTCTGATCCTGGAGTAATTCTATTTTTTTACAAATTTTGTGGAGGAAAATGATTTCCCTGAAGGACACCAATGTGCTGCTTTGGAAAAAGAATATTTTACAAGCAGCTGATTCCTGCAAAACCCTGTGTAGGCTGCATATATTTATGACTGTGCCAGGTACACACGTTTGATTTATAGCATGTTAGCCAAAATTAGGGGATGACCAAAATAAGGTCAATAAAAAGAGCTATATTGTCATAGTTAATGTCAGGGCAGGCAGAGGGGCTCCTTGAAAATGGCAGATCCCTGAAACATCCTGGCTGCCTCAGTGCTGCTGGCTACAACTTTCAGAAACTATACTCTTTAGAACAAGGTACAATTTCTTTCTGTTTCATTCATGTTATTTAAGAAATTGTCAGCTAAAGATCTATGTTGGGACTGGGGTGCTATATTAATTTTTTTAAGACATCTTTCTTTTAACTATAGCACTTGAAAAACATATCGTCTCTGAATTTCTTGGGCTGACTGCAGTGTCGTGACACCAGCAAGCTCATTTGCATCCATCACACTGAACTGCTATTATAGATTACCACACAGGATATTCCAAAAACAGCTACAATCAGTCAGAGACTGAGAACTCTCCAGGAAGACGTGTGAGGTTCACAACTCTAGCAGTATAGCACAAACATCCAAGAAGAGGCCATCAGCCTCAAACAATTAAAAAAAAAAATACTGACACCATAACTCATAATCTTCACTCTCCTCCAACTTATTCCCTCAGAATTTCCATGAGATCCATCATTCCTTTCTTCTGCTAGGCAGCCAGTGATCTGACACTTTATATTGCAGTTTGTGTGATTTGGGTCTCTTTAAAAAAATAAAACAATATTTTAAAAGCTACAAAGCCCTGTATTTGATCATTTTTTAAAAAGGGTTTCTTTCATTTTGAAAATTACATTGAGAATCAAATACATGACAGATTATTTATTTTCCTCTTGAGGAAGAATATCCTTCCCTTGCTGCTGTCGATGTATGATGTTTTTGTCAGTGGCTCTGTTGTAACTAGGAGTAGCAATGCTGAAGGAACCCAGTGTCTCGGCCTAAGAAATCCTCAGAAGGACACTCTGTGACCCACAGCCACTGTATCTGAAGTCGGGGCCACTGCAGAAGGGTCCTAGTCATTAGCTGATTTATTACTAATGATGTGAGTGGCAGTAGCTTTTAGGCTTAAAAAGGATAGGTGCATAGACCCAGTAGGCAAATATGTCACAGAGAAGCTAACTACCTGAGCCTGCCAAAACAGGTGAGAGGACAGCCCAGAGATTCACACCAATGGCCAAAGCCCAGGTTCCCCTTCTGACTCTTCCATGCCTAGGGAAAATGCCAAGGTCTGGGCAAGCAGTAAAAGAAGAGCAGAGAGTCTCCAAGCACTGGTGGGTAACACTGAAGTTAGTCAGAACCAGTGCTTCTGATCCCCAACACTGGTTATTGAGAAGCTAAAAACAAGAAGTACACAGCCCCCGTTACTGCATTTCAGTCTCAGGCTCCCAGTCAGCCACTAGGTCCAGTAAAGAGATCATTTATCAAAACTGTGCTTTTTACCAAAAAGATTCTCCTGATCCCCAAAGGGTCAGCCACATTGCCAGGTCAATATAAGTTTGGATCTTACCTGAAATAGCACACCACCAGTCAGTCCTTTAGCAACTGAAACGAAAGGTTTATCATAAAGGGAAGGAAGCAAACGAGAGATGTTAAATGGTTAAAGCAATTAAATACATACAAATGACTTCAAAGTCCATATACATATCAGGTTCTTGGTAGAACTGTGGAGCTTGCAGGCTTGTACAGTCCCTCTGGTGTACATCCAGTACCTGGATGGGTCTCAGTCCTTTGTTTCACAAATGAGTTGATCCAGAGGTAGGTGAAGACTAAAGACTAACTGAAAACAAAATGGATGTGATGCAGCTGCCTTTCATGTCCTTTGGCCTTTGCCATGCTGCTTGTGGGAATTTACAGGAATAAGATGGAGTCCAGAGTCACATGAGGAATTCCTGGTGACTCATCAGATATGTCCCTGGCTTCTCCCCTGGGGCCCATTGTGCCTGTGAATTGCTATAATGGGCCATTAAGCAGGAATCTAATGGGCACAGGTTATAAAGTAAAAATATAATTTTTCAAAAGTACTTGGTTCAAGATTTGAAAGTCAAGCTGGGTTACTTCCTTCTTGTTCATGATCGCCAGTAATAATGACTTTGCTGGTCAAAGATACTTTTGTTACCCTCAATTACATGTGCAAGTGAAAGCAGAGTGTAGCCTGGACTCATTTAAAATTTCTAGTGGTAGTGCATGAAGAGGGAAAGAATCTTATTCATCTCTCCCAGAGCTTCATTGGCTCTGCAGGGCAAACTGAAGTTAGTCAAAAATAGTCATATATTTGTATTGCTAACATAAGCTGGTCTATTCAGCAAGAAGGTATCATGTTTTATTTCATTGCTGTTTAGAGCTGAACTGTATTTAAAAAGAAACATAACTGAGATCTGTCTTTGACTATAGTTAAACTTTCCATTTTTAAAATAGGTCTGATTTTCATCTAGCCTCCTTTAGTGGAATTTGTTCTTAATTTTGGGAAGCCCTATGTACAACCAAAAATAAAATGAAGATGCTCTAACATCTGAAATTGAGAAATATTTAAGACTGTAATTTCAGTTAAAAAACCGTTTTATAAACTGCTTACCAGTTTGCAAAGTCTGAGGGCTTTGTAGATTGGTTCGCGGTTTTTTTCCTCTTCCGCTTGAAGTCACTGACACACATTCCATTGCCCATTTTGCAGACAGACAGACAGAATTGGCTGCACACAGTGCCCTGAGATAGACAAGCAAGTCTCTTTTGCTCAGCACAGTATTCTGAAAAATCACATAGTGAGAAACACTTTTTTATGATGAACAACACTGAAATGTGTTTCACGTTCAAAAACAAAACCCACAATTTTCCAAGTCGCTGTTTTTCATTATTTCAATGTTCAAGATATTGTTCCGAGCAAAATGAGAAGAGCTTTCTTTTTTCTACATTTTATTCCTAATGCATTCTGCCATATGCAGTCATGCTAGAAACCTGAACCTCAACTGCTTGCACACCCAAAACTCCCATTGGGGACTGCGGTGAATTACGATGTTAATGAAGCATTGTCCATGTAGAAAAGAATTAAGTGTGGATAGAAAAACAATAAGGAGCCCTGTAAAAATTCCCTTTTTCAACCCTGCTGTCTTCTGCAATCATGAAGAAAAGTTGATTCAAATAACCAAAATCTTTTAAACCAGTGTGTGTTTGATCTGGATTCTTTTGAATAAGGCGACTGTGATACAGTTACTATTAGTACTTGCTGCGGTTATGTGTGGGAGGCCAGGTACATAGTACATGTGATAGAATATGAAACACTGCTGTGCTTTCATCATGTTAATCAGTGGTACGTCACTAGACGTTAGCCTAACCAGAGGGGAACTCAGCATCCGCATACATTCCGTGAAAAGCTGTGTCTTTAACAAACAAAACAAACCTGTTAATTAATGCTTAAGAGAAGTTTACCAAGCCACAGCAAATACAGATACGTAACAAACATAATACTGGCAAAATAAAGGCTCAATTTCAACTGTTCAGCCAGATTCTGTGATATGTAATGGGTCTAGCTGACTAACACTGTTTTCTAGCAAACATTGCACACATATTCAACAACATTATCAGTTCTTTTCCAGGGCTAATAATGCAAGCACTACCTGAGGGCCACCACCAACTCAGTTCTGCTGTGGTGAAGAGACGAACACATCATCTTCCTCACCCAGTCCCAAAAGAAATCTGCACCCAACCTATCTGGTTAGACTGTGCACTTTTTTGCAGAATTTGGGCCTCAGTAAGCGACAACAGCATTCGAGTGCTCTAGAAGAGGGCAAAAAAGGCAATTCTCCTCAGTACAATTGTTTGAATTAACATCACATTCTAGCAGTCTCTAATAAGAAATATTGGGTCAGAACAATGGTCTATCTAGCCCAATAGCCTGTCCTCTGACAGTGGCCAGTGCCAGAGGCATCAATGGGAATGACTACAACAGGACAATTTTCAAGTGCTGCATCCCCTGTTGTACAGTCCCACTTTTTGGCAGTCAGAAATTTAGGGATACCCCAAGCATGAGATTGCCTCCCTGACCATCCTGGCTAATTGCCAATGATGGACCTATCCTCTATGAACTTATTTAATTATTTTTAACCTATTTTTGTTGTTGGCCTTCACAACAACTCTTGGCAATGAGTTCCACCAGTTGACTGTGCTTTGTGTGAAGAAGTAGTTGTTTTAAACCTGCTGCCTATTAATTTCATTTGGTGATCCCCCCTAGTTCCTGTGTTATGTGAAGGGGTAGATAAAACTTCCTTAATCACTTTCACCACATCATTCATGAGTTTATACACTTCCATCATATCACTCCTCAGTTGTCTCTTTTCTAAAATGAACATTCCCAGTCTCTTTAATCTCCCCTCATATGGAAGCTGTTCCATACCACTACTCATTTTTGGTGCCTTCTTGGTAATTTTTCCAGGTCTATCTTTTTTGAGATGGGGCGGTGACCAAAGCTGCCTGCAATGTTCAATGTGTGGGCATACCATAGATTTATATAGTGTCATTATGATATCACCTATCCCTTTCCTCATGATGCCTAACATTCTGGTAGCGTTTTTGACTGTTGCTGCACATTGAGCAGCTGGTTTCAGAGGACTCCAAGAGCTCTTTCTTGAGTGGTAACAGCTAATTTAGGCCCCCATCATTTTGTATATGTAGTTGGGATTATATTTTCCACTATGCCAACCCCCTTGGTGCAGGACCCTCTTGGGAGGGGCGCCAAAGATTCCAGAGAGTCCATGAGGCTTCAGTAATATTGAGGTCATTTTCTGCTGGGTGCAGGGGCCTCAAGCTCCACTCCGGCTGGAGTGGAGGAGCAGCCCCACAAGTCCCGCACCCAGCCAGAGGGGAGCAGTCCTGCACTGGTGGGGGATTGAAGTAGCCCCAGCCAACCTGCCAGAGCCCACCTTCATTACCCTCAGTCCACGAGGGATGGGAGGAGACAAGGCCATAGAGGGCATGTGGTGGTGGCTGCACCAGGAAAGGCTTAGCTTCTTACTTAGGTAAGAGTAATTTATTATAATTACTATGTAATTTAGAGTTGTTATTATCACCATTATCTGTATTTATAGGAGTTACATGTGTTTATGGTCGGTGAGGAGGTTGGGTGGGGGGGTGTCATTTTTTTACCTTGTGTTAACTACTGGGGCTTTCACTCAAAAAGGTTGGGAACCACTGCACTATACATTACTTTACATTTATTAACAATGAATTTCATCTGCCATTTTGTTGCCCAGTCACCCAGTTTTGTGAGATCCATTTGTAACTTTTTGCAGTCTGCTTTGGACTTAACTATCTTGAGTAATTTCGTGCCAGCCCTTGAGTAAACCTCACTGTTTACCCCTTTTTCCTGATCATTTATGAATACGATGAATAGCAGAGGTCCTAGTACAGATCACTTGGACCCCACTATTTACCATGCTCCACTGTGAAAAATGACCATTTATTCCTACCCTTTTTTTCCTATCTTTTAACCAGTCACTGAGCCATAAGAGAACCTTCCCTCTTATCCCAGGACTGCTTACTTTGCTTAAGAGCATTTGGTGAGGACCTCTTCAAAGGCTTTCTGAAAGGCCAAGTGCACTATATCCACTACTAAAGTCATGTTGACTCTGCCCCAACATATCGTGTTTTCTCATGTGTCTGTTAATTCTATTCTTTACTATAGTTTCAACCAATGTGCCTGTCTTTTCCCCATCTCACCGATAGAGGATTCCAGAGAATTCCATCCATCTAGGCCTTATAACCCATATAAACCCCATGGGTAACTCTGAAGCCTAATGAAGGGAATTTGAAAATCAGCATCTTTAAATATTTCACTACTGATCATTTTAGCAGAAACAACCAACTACTATGCTTAGCTAATGTGGGTAGAAAAATGAGCCACCTGCCATCACAAACAACAGAGCTACAGCCACCTCCTATCACAAACATCAGAGCCTTCATCCCTCCACATGTGTTCACCATTCCTTATTCCTGGCATAGGAGTGTGGTGGTGAAATTAAAATAAAGCCCATTGGCCCCATAAAGCGCATTGCTATGACTGCCTGAATTTGGGAAACGTTGAAATGTCAAGGAGAAGCTTCACTTTCATTTCAAGGAGCATATTCTTTATCTTAATTATTATTAATCATATTTCTTATGATAATGCTTAAGGACCAATCAAGAATAGGGCCCCACTGTGCTAACCACTGTACAACCATAGCATAATAGACCCTGTCTCGAAGCGTTTACAGTCTAAGCACAGAACAGCCACAGGGTGGGGAAAGGGGTATAGTGCACAAGCAGAGTGAACAATCTGATGGCATCAAATGTCAATCAGGGATCCTAGTTTTCCATGATAATAAAAACAAAATTCTCCTACAAAAATCTAAAAATCCATGTTTTCCCGTGACTAAAATGAAACATCTAACGTTAGTTTCCCTAGCCACAGTAATATAGGTGTCAGTTGAACACAATGTTTTATTTATATATTTACAATTTTTAAGCAAATGCTAAGCCTATCAGTGTTTAGCACTTTCCAGGTGTTCTACAATGGTCTGCCTTAAAACATAATCAACAGCCTTGCTGCAAACAGCACAAAAGAGCATATACCATCAATGTGAAATTCGTCTTTGCCAAAGTCAGTGACACAGTCTTTATGTGTGATTTTTAAAGTTTTTGCCTTTTTTTAAAGTTTAATTGTTCACATTTGGAGGCTGAAGTGAAATCAAGATGCATTAAAACACAAATCCCTGTGCAACCTCTATATGCTGGAAACTGTTCATTGGAGGATGTTTAGCTATGTAAATTTAAAGCACATTCGGAAATCAACCACAAAAGGGGGAGGTTGTGCAAATAGAATAAGTGATATGGTACTTTCAGTAAAATTTAGTTAATATATGTTTTTATTTTTTTTCACAAAATGTATAGAAAATCTTGGGTTTTTAAAAACACAAATTCAATTAATTTCTAGGATCCATGGTCATGACAGTGCCATTAAAAAGACAATGTGCCTGAGGTAATATCTTTTACTAGACCAACTTCTCTTGGTGAGAGAGACAAGCTCTTCTTTAGGCTTGAGGTCTGTGTAAGCTTTAAAGCTTCTCTCTCTCACCAACAGAAGTTGGTCCAATAAAAGATATTATCTCACCCACTTTTACTATTATCCTGGGACCAACACAGTTACAACAACACTGCATTAGTGCCATGACTATTTGTTCTGAGTGGGTTTACCTAGGAAGGAAGATGTTAAATGGGAAGGAAAGAGAAGGTGAGGGAGAAAAGGCAACATAACCTCTAAACCTAAATCAATATAAAATGATCACCAGGGTTTACAAATTTGCTGCTTATTTTCCCTTACGATCACAGGCTTTTCACAGCTATCCTGGGCTGGCTTTTGGACCTATGAAAACAGGTTGTGAGAGCACTCCAGATCAAGTCGGATCCATGGGGTGCATCAGCAGCCACGTGGCCACTAATGACACTAGAGTTCTTGCAAATGCCTTCTAAGCCAGCTGTCTGCAGCAAAGCCAGCTCCTACAATATGCTGAGCACCCACTGTTACCTCGTGCCACCTGGTGGAGCAGCTGAACAACAAGCGAGGCAGTACAGTCACCAGATTAAGGCACTCCTGCATTTTCACACTGGCGCTTGAGTACATGGGCCGCACACTTTCTAGCGGTAACAATTTGCCCAGACCTGTCCCAAACTTCTGCTCAAAGATCCTGGAGGGGACATACCTCTTGGAAAGACCCGACGGGGAAGCAAACCAGCAGTCAAGCCCCTGAACACACTAGAGGGAATCTGCAGCTGGTGGTTTACCACAAGACAACACACAAAAAGGAGAGATATCGCTTCATGTGGGGTTGAGGGCTGTGAGTAACAGAGCTATGTGCTTCTATATTGGACCAAGAACAGCCTGGAAACACTGAGGCCTTGATAACTGCTAGTCACATAAAAACAATGTAAAATTCACTGCAAATTGCATGTACTGTAGGCTGGCAGCTCAGGGCCTGAGCTGTTTGAAGAATAGCCCTGTAAAGGACATTTCTTATATTGGCAGCTATGGAAAAGTGCTTGCTTCCCTGGGCCCTTGAGGTGAGTTTAGGGGGCACTCAAGTTATGAGACATAGGACAGCTTTCATGTTTGTTGAGAAGCTAGAATAATTCCCCTTTATGGGCCAGATCAAGTTGTACATAGGAAGTATCAACAAAGGGGACAGGAAAGTCTATGAGCTTCCCTTCTAGCAATTTCCTCCAGATTGTCCCAACAAGAAGCCAGGGTTGGCTCCTGTGCAAACTGCAAGGGGCGGGAGGTCACACACCCCTACATCTCTGAACACCCGGGGGGTCAGGTTTATGTATACAGGAAGGTCATGCCATGTCCTCCTTCAGAACTGTTGGTCCCGAATCCCCCTTCCTAGTGGGTAAAGGGTGTTCTCTACATGGCAATCTGGCTCAGCATTGTAATTTGCAGGTTTTCCCAGGAGCGTTAGGACCAAACCCATGGAGAGGCTTTCTTAGGGTCAGGGATGGGAGTGAAATGGCAGAGACCCAGCATTCCACCCCTTTATATGAATCCTTGGTTAGATTTTTCTCGTTCTGAGTCCTCTCTATGAGAGGACTCAGAACTTACAGGAGTCTTATCTGTCAGGAGTCTGGTGGCAAGCTCAACTAAGCATAGAAAGCTCTAAAGAAACCAGCTGAAACCTCTATGGACTTAGAAGCAGACAGCACTATAATACATTAGACCTTTGCAGAAATAAAGAAAAGGCGAGATCTCACCCTTTCCAAAAACCACTTTGATTAAATTAAAGAGTTTTTAAGGATTAATTATTTTATTAATTATTATTATTGAAAGGGGGAATTTTTTAAAAGCCTTTAAAAATGAAGTTCTCTTAAAAATCTCTCTTGCAACAGTTGACTTTTTGAATTAAAATCTTGCTTGTTGAAAGCATAATTTCCCTGTTAGCATAATGATATTCATGCCAATAAGATCTGCACATTAAATTGCACAAAAAGCCAGACACTGGAGTCCCATGTCCCAAATCCTAGCACTGCTACTGGTGAAGCCACCAAATTTCACCTGTGTTTTGTGTGGCAGCTGCATGTTTGACCATGTTCTGATGCCAAACCATCAGCTTCCCACGTTTTGCTGTCAGGTAGGCCCAGGTTCATGAATCTTTTGACACACAATGTCTTCATTGGGACTGGAACCTGAAATCAGCCATATTTCATTACAAAAAATATCCAGAGCTCTAGACATAATGTGATTTTTAGGCAGTCCAAGAAAATTAAAGGCTACCAGCTAAGAGTAAAACTTGGGGGTGAGGGTTTCGAGCATTTTGGTTCTTTTTAATTTATAAAAAAATATGCTTTTAAAAGGATTTTTCCTGTTTCACTTTTAAATTCAAGTCTTAATATCTACCCCCGAAGAATCTGAGACTACTGGAGAATGAGAAGGATTACCAGATACAACCAACATGATAACAGACTTTGTGCAGACAGTTTCTAAAACTCTTTCTGTTTGTTTGGGGGTTTTGTGATAATCTATTTATAGAGAAAAGTTTTTTTGTTATCAACCCCTTTACCCCTGTCATCAAGGGCTGGGAAAGTTCCAATCACTTTTCTGAGTCATCCATGCAGTCCTCCAACCAAAAAAAGAAAATACAAATTTGAATTTTTTTTATTTCTAAGGGGGAAAAGAACCATGCAAAACTGCCTCTTAACCCTCTCCTTTCCCTGTCCCCCCCTCCCATGCCGCCTCAGGAGGGAAGCTTTTAAACTAGTAAAAAAGAAGGGCACATTCCTCCCTTTTTCTTTTCCTTTAAAGGTCACCTTTAAGTTCTAGCTGTCTATGTTTTTATATCAAGCTCAACTTTGTGGTATCTGAATGCATTCTGTTTGTGTGGTCATGGCCACTGAAGTTTAGTTTCGTCAGTACTGCTCTGCATTTCTGTCATTTCCATTACCTGACACACACACACAAATAAGATGAGCTCTTTATACGTGGAACAAAAACCACCAAGTGACTCTTATGAACAAACTTACTGTAAGTCATGAGCGTGCTTTATAAATGACTTTAATAGCAGCTAGTCATTCAGAAATGCTAAATTCCCAGTTAGAAATAAATGTATGCAACAGATCTTGAAAATTTCTGTGAATAGCCTATTCCTTTATAATGTCTTCATTTTTATAATCATCTTCATAGTCTGCTTTGGGTATCTCTAGTCACTATCTTCAGCACATTATGACATCCCACCCTATATAGACAGTTGGAATCCAGGCCATATTAAAGAAAAGGGGCATTTTGCCATTGATTTCAGGGAGGCCAGGATTTCCCCCATAACAATGGGATCCATTTACTGTGTCTCACAGAGTAGCTAATCCAACCATAAAGGACTTACCTTTTTCAGTTTATATGTGAGTGGGTGTATGTGCTCATGTGTGTAGGCAGTCTGATAACTAGAAGCCTTGTAAAAATGGAAATACATAATCAGAACCTTAAAAGCAGCATGCACGTACTTCTGGTTTGTAGACTGGAAGTCATTCTGTATGCAGTTCAAACGACTGCCGAAACCAGAGAGAAATGTTGGACTCTAAACATCTGCAAGTTCAAAGGGGGGGAAGGTAATGACCCGTTTCTGAACTAGTTAAGAGGTAAGGTGATGGAATGCAGTATCTTATACACTCAATTTGTAGTTAAAACTGTTTTTATGGCTATTATCTTTTTTTCTGTTACTATGTCTGCAAATTAAATAACTAGATATTTTTGCTTTGTTCATAGTACGAAGGGGGTATCTTTTTAGGAATGAATGGAGTTGTTCTTTTGCAATTTATTTTAACATATTTTCCTTATGTGGAAACATAAGATTTTGGTGTAAAATGTCTTCCTAAAATAGCTGGATTTTCTGTGGGTAAATCTATGGTAGTGGTTAAAATCTCATTTAGCATAGACATGGAGCTCCCGTCTAGGATTTCCCCAAAACTGTATCTCATGAAAAATCTTCATTAACTGTAGAGGCAGCTGGGTAGAGGGCTCCATCAATGTTCATTACATTGGAATAATTCACTAGCTAATGCTTTTCATTTCTGAGAATCCCAGTGTAAAGTTACTTGCAAGTACTAGCTAGATTCAAGTGCCTGCCTTGAAGAAACTAGATAATATTGACTATTGACATTTTTCACTGGCAGGACTATTGAATATTGCACAGGACTAGCTTGGGATACCCTTATTCATATAAACTAATAATTTACTTTCCAAGTAGTCAATGGCATAGTAAAGTACTTTTGAATGTGAGAGTATCACAAGCTAGCTCATAATGAGCTTACATTTAAATTAGGCCAGTTTCTGACATCCTGGCTTCCCATACAAATCAATAGGATTATACATGATGGAAAGTATAACTCAGACGTACATGGGTGTCAGAATCTGGTCCATAGTGTTTTTCATCCTGTAGGACTGTCACTCTAGACACTAAGGGACATTTCCTGATCCTGCCTCTATAAGCAAGGGAGACTTCACAGTGGACCTATGGAAACTTATCATTTTAGCTTCAGATTTATCTACAGCATTGGCATAACGTCATCACTGGTCTTATTTCACACCCAGATGTTCTGCCAGGAGTAAGCTAGAGTTGCCCTTGAAATTTGGGGTTAATTTGCCTGAGCAAGTAGCTAATCAAATACTGAGGAAGGGAAACCTTCTGAGGTTAGAGGGTGAGGATCGGCTAGCTGACACACATGCTGAGGATATAGCTGTTGCACGTATTGGGCTTCTGGCAGAAGGAAACAGGATTGCATGGTAATTGTAACATAGATGACATTGGTGCATTTCTGCATTAAAGCCTTCTGCTGGCACAAAAGCCAGCATGCAATAAATTAAATAAATATAGGCAGATTATCAAATTGTCACAACATATTTCAAGGATGTGAAAATGTGCCAAACTAACTGTTGAAGAATGTCAGGAAAAGTATCATGCATTTTACCCAGCTCCACTTTCCCTAGGAAAAGATTTTCAAAAGAGCACACAGCCTAATATTCCCGCA
The DNA here is from genome assembly GCA_007922155.1 of Mesoclemmys tuberculata. NCBI lineage: Eukaryota > Metazoa > Chordata > Testudines > Chelidae > Mesoclemmys > Mesoclemmys tuberculata. Next base: position 37,049,239 of record ML675649.1, on the reverse strand, counting down.
TGTGCAGAGAGAGAGCTTTTGAAAAGCTAGCCCAGCATGTCTTCTACAAACAATGGTTAATAACAGATAGTGTCTTTAAGCAGTTTGGGTGAAATTCTCCTCTGCAGGGAGACAGTATAAAATCTATGAATGTTTCAATGGGACTTAAGTAAGGCATATACTTTGTACTGGGCATCTGAATGCCTCTCAGTAAGTATTATATTAATGCAGTGACACCCACAACCCTGCTAGTAACTCTGCCAATTACTTAAGATATGTTTGAGGTGCTGCATGTTTCACCATAAGCTAAATTAATGTTGATTACTGATTTATACACTATTTTATGTCCCATTAAAGTGTCTTCTTGGAGGGGTAAATAGCAATCATCCTTTCCACTCCAGCTGCAATTGTGAGAGGCTAATAAAACAAATTGCATGTAACAAAGTAAATTTCCTCTGTGCTGATCTTAATCTCTAGCCAACCACGTTGTGCTCTAGCACGTGAGATGCTGGGAAGTGATTTGGTCTGAAGTACAGAAACAGTTTAATTTACAGCACATTGATGACACTGAAATGAAAGTGTGCTGAACTCAGTAAATCATACTGGAAATGCATAGGGTGGAGGTAGCAGCAATCTCTGGGCAGCATTTGACACTACTGGAGTCCCATACCTTTCTCAAGCAGTGGCACGGAGCTAATAAAAAGGTTTTGTTAGACGAAAAGATTATTTTGAATGCATTCACTGGAGAAAGGACAGGGCATTATTAAACATTTGCATTTACAACAGTTTCTGCAGGAGACGGGGATTGCAGAGACAAACGAGAGCTCTTTTTTCAGAAGAGGCTGGAAGCACAGAATTACACTGGAGTCTCAATTCACCAAGAAATAGTAGAATATTTTACCACCACAACTCAGTGGTTAGAGTCCTGTGGGGTCTCTAACACCCTGTTTGTTGAGGAGGAATCTGCTACACAGTTGCGGGCACCACGTGGGAGCTTGGACGGCGTATATGGAGAGTAATATATAGTCTATGGTAAGTTTAGCATGTGGCTAAAAACACTGTCTTATTTCTCGTTTTATTTCTGAGTTAAGTTTAAACAAAGCGATCCCACCTAAAATCTCTTGACCAGTTCTTACAGAAAGCCAGGTGCCAGGGTCAGTTACAATTGCAGTTCCTGCCATCTGGGGAACAAAGGCTCTCCAATCACCCCAACAGGCTCGAATCGTTTCAAAGGGCTGATGGGGTCATGGTCCTGACCCCTTCCACACCAAACTACAGAGCGAGCTAAGCACACTGAGACAGCAGAAGGCACCATCTTTAAGAGTGGAGGGGCCTTCACACCACTTAACTCCAGGAGTCTGTGCTTCCCCAAGACACGTCTCCTCCAGCTTCCCTTGGGGTAGTGCAGAGCCACCCCATTCAGGATTGTCCTACAGGCATGATCTAGCACTGAATAAGATGCTCAGTGGTCCCCGTATCTAAAAGAAAATGCCGTTCATTAAGGGTCTGATCCAAAACTCATTGAAGTCAATGGGAGTCTTTCCACTGACTTCAAGGGGCTTTGGCTCAGACTTTAAAACCTATAGTCTGGCTTCTTCAGTATGAACATGACCATGTTTCCTTATTTTTCAGTAACGCTGGAAATATGAAGAATAACTCCATTGAAAGTTACGTGCAGCTGTTCCAGATAACTGTGTACATTCCCACATTTGTCCTGGGATTGCTGTTCAATGTGATGGCTTTGTGGTTTGCCTTTTGTAAGATCAGGAAGCTGACAGAATCAACCATTTACCTGGTGTCACTTACAATTCTGGATACCTTGCTGCTATTTACCCTTCCTTTCAAAATCATTTCCTATGGCTCCAGTGTCAAGTGGAAGTGGGAATTCTGCTCTTTCCTGGAAAGCCTTTACTTTGTGAACATGTATGGGAGTATTCTCATCTCTGCATGTATATGTGTGGACAGATATATCGCCATACGACATCCCTTCTTAGCCATGTCCCTGAGATCCCCCAAGAAAGCTGCCATGGTCTGTTGCATCGTCTGCTTGGGTGTCTGGGCTGGAGCTTCTTTTACTTTCCAATTCCATGAGGAGACACAGAGCATATGCTTCCATAGCTTCTCTAATAAAACATGGGAAACTCCAACTTCTCTTATCATCCTGGAGTCTGCGTTTCTTGGCAGCCTGATAACAATGATCTTCTGCACAGCTCAGATCATCATATGCTTGAAACGGTGCAGAAAGCCAGATGATCCCCTTATTAACACAAATAAACCAGTGAAGATAATCGTGGCAAACCTTGTCACGTTTGTCATCTGTTTCACTCCTTTCCATGTGACCCTCCTCTTGCATTATTTGGTAAAAAAAGAGGTGATTGTGAACAATCTTCAACAAGTCATACGCTCCTCTGTTCAGATGAGCCTCAGCTGGGCTAACCTCAACTGCTGCCTGGATGCAATTTGCTATTATTTTGTCTTTAAGGAATTTTCAAAATCCTCACCTCAGGAAAGCGAAAGAACGACTAGGAGTATTTAACTGAAGTGCTAGAAGTCTCAATCATTCTGGGAGCAGATGGGAAAAGCTTTTTAAAACTGACCATTTCTAGCTAATTTTGAAGATCGTTTTCATTGGATGCACACAGAACTCTCTTAAACCGCCATCCGTAGGACCAGCAAAAATCAAGTGTCAAGTAGAAGTAGTTCTCACTAACAGTCAGACAGAATTGTACTTGAAAACCAAATGATTACCTGAAAGTGTTGCCTGCTGGAGAGCTACTTCAATAGGAACTGCGGAGCCTCAATTAACGTAGATGCCCGATTGTAGGCACTCAAGGTTGGACTTTTTATTTGAAAATATAAATACAGTGAATCCTGTACTAAGAACTTGCTCCTTTATTTGTTCCTCTTGCATCTTGTTTTGTCCTGAGGTTTGTAAAAAATAAGAATTGAAACCATTTCAACTAGATGACACAACTCCTCAACCAGATATGGTGTCTCTTGTTTTCTTTAAAAGTTTTTGTGTGGGTTTCATGTCAGCAAAGGTTCCAAACAGACGGCCCAGGAACTAGAGATCCTCTGCCTATCCACATGGCAGGCACAGAGTTAGGGCCAGATTCTGCCTGCTTTCATGGTGAGCAGTAACTAACTTTGCAAATAATCACGGTGACTTAAGTGGAACACCTCAATGAGTAATGTACTTCTCAGCATGAATGAGGATTGCAAAATGTGGCCCTATATTTGCATCCAGAACTCCATATGAACTTTGTGGTTTGAGGTTGCTCTGAATCAGCATGTCTTGGTCATGACCCTTCCTTGCTTTATACTTACCCACTCTGCAGCAGGCTTGTGGCCACCTTTTCCCCACCAAACAGCTGCGTTTCTGGGGTATGCTTATAGAAGCCAATGTACCCTTGGGCTGAATCAAGCCCATGCTTTTTTGTGATGAGCACACATGCCCATTTGGAAATGAGACCATCAATTCCATTTCACATCGGCTTATATTAGGGTAGCAATTTTTACCGTCTCCTAAAGGTCTGCCTTTCAGATCCAGCCTATGTTTTGTAGCTGCTTTCATTCAGTACAGACTTGGCCTATATTGAAATGGAGACCTAGAATTTATGGTGTAAGGCTTCAGACTGACAGTTTCAAATCCACCGAGGGGATTTAGGCACACAATTACCATTTAAATGAATGGGAATTGTATATCTAAATCCCCCGGACAAGTTTGAAAATCCCAGCCCAAATCTACATCTCGCTGTCAGGGCCCTGAGTCAGGGACCCTAATTCATAAATTCACCCACAGCATCTGCTTTTCATATAGATCTCCATTGTCTGTTTAACAGTTAACTATAACCTAGTTTTATTAATAAAGTCAGAAACAAAAACAAGGAAATGAAATTTGAAACACAAGGTTAAAGTATTGCATGCACGAATGTCTAGAGGAAAGTCCATATCATTTAGAGGGGCAGGGCTAAAATACCGCTACACCCCATCGTGTCAACTAGCAACATACACATCCCAGTGGGAAAAAAAATTCTTTAGGCTCCTGGGGGAGGTTTAGTATTACCAAAGCCTAAAAAAATCCTTCATTCTCAAATGCTACGTTATCTTTTCATTGTCACGTGAGTTAAACTCATTTAATTGCCCTTTACCAAATCATAATCATTTTGAGAAAATCCAACTCAGTTTACAGAGTGGGCCCATATTCTGATTTCAGCTATACCCTTGTAAATCCAGAGTCAGTTGACCAGACCCTCCTCTCACTTACTCTAGGGAGAATAATAGAGTTCCTGATTTAAAGAGGTGTAAGTGAAAACAGAATCAGGCCTGCTCTGTTGGCAGAGGTTTCTCAACAACATTGCGGCAGAATCTGGTGGGACAGGTGCAAGATGGACTTTACTCATATTGCACGGGGCACGTCCCTCCCTCCTTATGTAGATTACATTCGGTAGGGTAAAGTACATTCATTCACTTTCAGTTTTATCACTGTGCACTAGGTTTATATTTAGCCCTATTAAACTAATAGCAAAAATACCAGAGCTAAATTACACAAAAAGGAAGGATGAACGCATGGTTTCTCAACCTGTGGTACACGCGAGACACAGGCAGGGGGTACCCTGCAAAAAAGCCCGGTGAAGAGAGGTGGGCGGCAGCCACTAGCTTCCCAACCAGTCCCAGCTCCCAAGTGGGAGCCCAGCAGCAGCCTCCTGCGCCTTGTGAGCTGGGCAGCTGCCCCCCATGCCCTGGCTCTGAGCCAAGAGACAGCATCCCACAGCCTGGCTTGAAGATGGGCAGCAGCTGCCTGCCACCCGCCCACATCCCTGGGTCCCAGCCTGCGCGGAAGCCTCCTCTGCCTGCAAATTGCCCAGGTGGCAGCTCCCCTCCCCAGCTCAAAGTCCTGTGCCCAGAAAGCCAGGCAGAGAGCCAGTGGCTTGCTCAGTCCTGGAGCTGGGCTCCACCCGCAGATTTACTTCTCCATTTCACTGCTCTAGCTGACCAATGAAATGGAGAGCTATGACAGCCCCAGCTTTTACCAGCATGCGTATCTTAAGAGGGGCCCACACAGTGTGATTTCCCCAGGCCCCACTCCCCTCGGGGTGGCCATGGGGAGCACTGCTATCCACTCTGGTGGACAGCTAGTCCTGCACTTACCTCCCAAGTTCACATCTGTGTAAGGGGAACACCCGTTGCTAAAAGGAAGGGAGATGAACCACTCAGAGACTTCGAACATGGGTTGAACAAAGACCCAAAGGTCTCATCCACCCAGTCCTCACCAAGACACAAACTGACCTCTCTCACCTAATCAAGTCTTTAATTTATCAGAGAAAGACATAACAAGAACCAATGACTGAAAGCTAAAGCCAGACAAATTCAAATTAGAAATTCGGCACAAATTTCTAACAATTAGGGTGATTAACCATCAGAACACTGGAAGTGGTGGAGTCTTCATCTCTTGATGTCTTCAGATCTAGACTGAATGTATTTCTGGAAGAGATGGTTTAGTCAAAAATAGGTTATTCTTTAGTTAAACACAAGTTATTGAGCTCAATACAGGGGTAACGATGTGAAATGCAATGGCCTGTGATATACAGGAGGTGAGACTAGATAACCTAATGGTCCCTTCTAGCCTAAAACTCTACGAATACAAATAATAAAGTATTTGGATAACCACCAGATATTGATAATATTCTCAAAGCTGCAAAATTTAAGAGATTTTAGCAAGCATGTTTATTTGTCTGATATTTGGATTTGCATTATTTGTCATTCAATATTCTAATGTGAAACATTTTCAAATACAGTCAGAGAAACAACATATAACTACCACACAACAGAAATCATAAGACTAGCTCTAGTTAGGTTCTCGTAGTCCTGATTTTTAAGGTTCTGCCACTGGCAGCACTCAATTCTAAGCATTAACTGCTGTTCCCATAGCTGATTGCCTCTTCTGCCTATGAACCAAAACCCCTGTAGTTTGTTTCATTGCTTCTTGCATAAATACACGTCAGCAGCAGGCTTAGGGCAGGTTACCAGGCAACTTTCAGCTGCAGTTTCCATATGCCCCCGTTTTCATGCCTCTGCTGTTCTCACCCCATCACTGGGGAGAAAATGATTAATGTTTCATTCTTTTTATGACTTGATTTATATATTTTTGAGAACCTTCAAAACAGGCAGTATCCAATATAGACAGATTTATATACTAAATAGCCAAATGGAAAGAGATAAAGAATAGTGGAGTAAAATAAAATGCCCAAAATATAGATTAGCTAAAGTAAATAAAAACTTCAACTGCAGACACTTTCACAAGCACCAATTTCTTAGAATAAATTGATCTTCTCTGTTTCCATAGATTTGAAGGCCAGAAGAGGCCATTCATTAGTTCATTCATTAGTTCATCTAGTCTGACCTCCTACATAACATAGAATTTCATCTTGTATTGAGCTTAATAACTTGTGTTTCACTAAAGTATATCTTCTATAAAGGCAACAAGTCTTGATTTGAAAACTTCAAGAGAAGGAGAATCCTCCACTTCCCTTTGTACTGTATTTCAGTGGTTATTCATGCCAACCTAGTTGAAAACTGGGACAGAACACCTGAAGTAGATATAGTCCTCCAGCGGTGATCCACATGTAAGGCCACCAGCTAATTTAAGGTAAGTGTATCTGGTTAGGAAACAGTTTTGCAGTCCCAAGAAAACTTTTGAGATTTCAAAAGATTTCCAAATCCGGAACTGGGCAAAAATGTCAAAATGTTGAAAATTTTCACAGAATAAAAATATTTTAAAGAAGCGGTTTGGATCATTCAAAACATTTCATTCATTTGGAAATGTCTCATTTATTTTTTACCTTTTTCTCCATTTTTTTTAAAACTATTAGTTAACTTACATTTCAAAACAAACAAACAAAAAACAGAAATTTGTATTTCAAAAATGTCAAATAGACTGGTTTGAAAATTTTGAATTTTTTTCCTCAAGTTAGAATCAGACCTTTCCCATGAGAAGTTTTCGTTATGATGAATAGATATTTTTCAATGGCAAAACATTTTGGTGAAAATTCCCCAACCAGGTGTAAAAGTAAGCTGGTAACTCCAGAGGGGTAGCCGTGCTAGTCTGTATACAGCAAAAACAACAAGAGTCCTGTAGCACCTTAAAGACTAACACATTTCTACAGGACTCTCATTGTTTTTGCTGGTATTTCCAGTTGACAGGGGATCAGGTGAGGAACAATCTTCCAAAGACAGTAAACAAAGGGAAATTTACTTATAAACATGATTGATTGTTTTGAGTGCGAACAAACAAAAGAATATCCCAAATCAGTTTTTACCCCAAAAAGACAGAAGCACCAGAGACTCCAGGACATTCACTAGGAACTTCACTATTATGATTGATTTGACAAGGAAAGTGATCATATATGATGATCAGCATAAAAACAGGAAGAGAGGTTGGAAGACAGATTCTACATCTACGTCTTCTAGGAACATTTCCTTTCACCCCGCCTTTCCCAAAGCATCTCTAAACATTTTCCTTGTAACAGGGAAAGCCTGCTTGGTTTTGCTAAGTGGCTTAGGCCTCTCTTCATCTACTGCTTTTGCAGAGGTCTTGGCACCGCAATGTGTAAGTACCATGAGGACGCAGAATGTAACTCTGTAGTCACAGAATCACCTCCACCGCTTGATCTTAGAGCTTGCCAGAGAGACACCGTAATTATAATCCTCGCTCTGAACACATACACCTGTGAGGATGTTCAGATACAGATCTAAACCTGCATTTTGCTGCTGGCTCTTATATTTATTAATGGGCCAAAGCCACATCTTGGACCCCAAGCAATCAAATGCTGTGGTTCAGGCCCAGTTTTAATGAGAAAACAGTCTTCCTCCACGTCTTTTTGTTTCCACAATTACTGACAGAAATGGAACCCACTGCAAAATGCAAGGATATTTTTCCACTGCTCATTAACACATTTTCAACGTTATAACAAATTCCTATCAATCCGTATCTCTCTGCTATTGTGACAATGGTAGAGGATAATAGGCACTGCAAATTACCTTCTTTATGTTTTATTTTTATCCCATTTGTTTTTTTAAAAATTTTATATAGTGCCATAATCAAAGGAAATGTGCATAATGCCATTGTTAAGATGATAATAAAGCTATTGTTACAAGTGATTGCCAATTGGGTACTCATTGTTCCAGAAAGACAATTAATTCAATTAAACTTCAGACAGCTTCCAAACATATTGTCTTATCTAGGCCTACAACTGCATCGATAAGAAGAAGGGTTAAAAATGAAAAGTTCCCCTTTTTCTCTAAGATAGGAAGCATTAAAACTAATTCAGATTAATAACCATTCTCTCCTCCAACTATAACTGGGTTAGCTACCCACTCTCCCTCTGGTTTATATTGGGATCTCCAATGGCAGAAGCCCATAACTTTAATTCATGTGGGCAGCAAGTCCTGCCTTTGAGTAAAGCTGCATTCTCTTTTAGGAAACCAAAGTGGATCTATCTGGTAGCTCAAGAACAGTCTTATAGGTGAGATGCATATAAAAAATCACCTCTCCCCACCACACCAAATTACTTTAACTACTACACCGTAACTATCCTGTCTTGTGAGAGCCCTGGACTGGCTCATTGCCCTGGTGCAGCTCAGTAGCATACACCCAGCCTTAGTGGCCAGCCTTATTATTCTCTTGGTGAAACCACAAATATCCATGGCCTTTATGCTAAGGGCGGTGCGGTTGTTGGTGTTTGGGCATTCCATATGAAATGATTTGGAAAGACAAACTAGTGATACACCAGTCATCAATAACTCTCCATCTAGTTCTAATTACAGTAAGTTTGAAAATACACATTTACAGCATTAGCTGTCCTGCCTGAATAATATGATTTTGATTGGCCTATAATACCTTTTAGCAGCTCATTTTTTAAAAATAAAGTTCTATTTATACAGATATCGAATGCATCTTGCAATCAGTAGTTCGCTGTTGACTTCTGCAATACGGGTATAACGTTCAGACCCACAAACAATCCTCCCGTATGAGGATAAGCTTTCTGGATATACACAGTCACACTGCCACCACACTGGGAAGATTAAACCACTTTAATAACACTAGCATAATTACAGCAATGCAACTGCTGTGTGTAGACATGGCCAAAATGTAATAGAGTTCGAGGGGTGACTGGCTGGGAAGGAAGGTGATGAATTGGTACCAGAGCATTGAAAAGGGAACAAAAACAATATGGATTATTTCTAAAATTATAAGAATTTTTTTTTAAATCCATAACTCTGTGATAAAGTATCATCTATTTGGAACGGAACAAGTGATTGACTCTGATTTCAACAGTTCAGGCCCCTAAAGCAGTGTGCCTACTTTCCTAACATATTTTCTGCACTGGTGGGAATAAGATAGGATTTTATGCACAACACAAAGCTGCATAGGCAAGGTTGGAGTCTTAAAAATTTTTTTTAAAAAATACAAGTGCTCTGTTACCTCCTGGAGAACTGTGGGAAACTATCCTATATAGCACATTATCTGTTCTTTTCTCCCCAAACTCTTTAAAATCAAGGAAACATGTTTTCTCAGTACACGCGGATTGTGTCATCCACCTGATGACATTATCTTTTTTTATTATATCACAATGAGGTGCTGTAAAAATGATTCTAGGGTCACAGTATATTAAAGCTTCAAGGGCCTGATTTACAGCCAATTGCAATCCATTGAAAGGCTCTGACCGACACCAATGGACTTTGGATCAGACTCCAAATGAGGAACAAAACAGCAGGGGTGGATCAAAACTTAAGAAACAAAGGAACAGTTTCCATGCAAATGTCATTAGTTAGGAAGAGCAAGAAAAGGGAAACAAAGTAAATCTAGGGACAAAGAAGCAGGATTGTTTCCAAGCAGAGTGTTTTTCATGAGGCAGGTGTTTTTAAGATTCATTTTTGTACCCTTAGGTGCAAGTTAGCAGATTTTACCAAAAGCAGATGTCAGATTTGCTTTAACTGTCTTTTCGTCACTTGACTTCTTTTCATACACTTTAGAGGGGAGAAATTTTTAACATCTTTTAAAAGAGAAAGACTCTTAAATTAAAAAAAAAATTGAAAACAGATGGTAAATAATAGCAGCCCCCTAAGGCAGATGTCAGGCTCTGAAAAGCTTTTTGTAAGTTCATGGCAAAAGCATACTCGGCTCAAGACAAGCAATTGCCTGGTAAAGGCAGGACATGGGAAAATGCCATAGAATAAAAGAACATGTTGATACCAACCCAATAACTCTGAAGAATGAGCTAACAATCAGCAGGGCAATGGCTAGTAAAACCTAGAGTGATAGGATAGCAGATATTTAGGGCCTGATCTACAACCCTTTGAAATCAATGGGAAGACTCCCACAACTTCAGTGTGCTTTCAGATCAGGCCCTTAAAATGGCTCTATGTGGAAATCTTTCAAAAAAGTTTTGTATAGTAACAATTCTGCAGGTGACTCATGTATTTGTTATATATTTCTTCCTTCATTCTTTCATAAATAAGAGGATTTAGTCATATGAACTTGTTTGTTCCTCATTTGCAGGCTTATTGATAGCATTATAATTCTTTCCATGTTAACCTATGGTGACATCACAAACAGGAATTTTCATGTTATTTACTGTTACCAACCCTACAACACCTGTGTTGTCTCCTGACCCACAATGAGCATGTAGGGGGAGAGTAAGTCTCCATTTGAGGGAAGGCTATCCGGCTGAATCAAACTCAGAACTGAACGTTTGTGGTTTGTTTCAGGCCACAGCTACACTACAAACGTTGGTCAATGAAAATTATGTAGGCAGTCACTGAAGTGTGTACATCACTCATTTGTCTGCTTGTGTCGGCACTGCACGGACTCGGCAGGTGGGCGTGGCTCCATGGGTGTCTCTCACTGCTATCTGCAACAGGTCACGCAACATCTGCACTTGCACTGTGTTTTCCTAAACAGACTGACCATGGCTCCATGCCATGGTGTCTCTGCCTTGCTGGAGCAGGATGCTTACAATGGCTGGAGACAAATTTTAGTGTAACACAGATGTGCCAATAGGTCGATGCAAGGCAATTCACAGCAACCTAACTTTGTAGCATACACCAGATCTCAAGGTGGCATTTGCTTATTTTACATTGTGAAAAACTTGGCTCGGTGGTGAAAATAGCAAAACGATGCCCTGAACTAGATCGGTATATCCTTGGGCACGCGAGAAAAATTCTCAGGTTTTCACGCAGGAGCTCTTGATGCCATACCGGATGATGCTGCACGACACTCGTTACTTTGCTGAACATGGTATTTGTTTACAGTAGAGACATCTCCTTTGAGTTCTAATACTGCCACTGTGTGACAGCAAACAATAATGCATATACAGATGGCCACAGCTGAACCGTCTGCAACAGGTTAGAACTCCCAACAACAAGTTGATAGACAACGTATCATTATTATTTCTATTACCATAGTAGCTATGGACCAGAACCCCCTTTCAGCTAGTTGCTGTACAAACAGAGCAATTCAGCTTTCAGGCCCTGGTTTTAGGAGGAGATCAGGAGAAATGAAAACTCCAAGGGGAGAGACAATAGTGCAGAATGGGGTCACCAGTGGGACAGCAGGAGAGATTAAAGGAAAAGGGGAGAACAAAAGAACATAAGGACGCCAGGACAAGGGGTTCCTACACAGTACCCTTCCAACTATTCAAAGCTAGGGGTGACCAGACCCAATGCTGTCCTCTCACCCATTGCTAACAGCAGATGGGGGACTAGTCCTTCCTGGGTCTCTCCAAAAAGCCCAGTCATATCTGAATAAACGTGAATGCCAATTCATGGCCCTCATGCCCCATTGGCAAATGAAGCATATATTCATCTCTATGTCTCCTCCTCCGCCCCCTCCTCCCCCCAGCAACTGCAGGGCAGCTCACACACTCTCTCTGAGGTTATGCAACTACCTCACTCATCTTTCTCTTCTCTCTCCTTCCTGAGTTTCCCTATCTTATTGTTAATATCATTATCCATCATGTACAGAGTGGCAGTACCCGAAGGCCTCAGTCAGGATCAGGGCCCTGGTGTGCAAGGAGCTGAACATGAAGAGAAAGTCCCTTCTCCAGAGGACTTCTGCCCCTATTTATCTCTTCCCTCTCCCTTATGTCTGAATCCCTCTTAATTATACCCATCTTTCTGCTCCCTCCAGTATCGTCTCCTGTCCTTTCCCTTCTAGCGCTCTGCTCCCGCTGCTGCTGTTCTCTGCAAGTCTCTTGTCTCTGTGTCCCCTCTTTTAGGGCTAGTAATTGAGGTGGGAGATGAGGAGGGAACAAGATCAACAGCGTTGCTCCCCAAGTGCATCCACTGCAGGCTGAGTGGCTGGGCCAGGAAAGGGAGATGGGGAGTTCCTCCTTCCCACACAGGAGCCAGAAGAAAGAGTTGCCTCTAATGACAGCCAGGAGGCATAGCACTTTCAAGAAAATCCACAAGAGAGCCAGAAAACCTGGAGTAGGAAAGGCTGTGGAGGGCCAGAGCTAAGATCAGAAAGCTGGAGCATCCAGACAGATGCAGAAGTTAGATAGCTCTACATTCCCCCTTCTAACCTCCCTCCTGTTACCCAAGGGTCATGAGGATGAAGAAAACCCTTCAGCTTCCCTCACAATCCCCTCCTGGAGCCCAAGTGGACAGCATAAGAAGAGACATTCCCAATCTCACCACAATCCTATTCTCCTCAAAGGACTCTGACCTGGTACCACTCCTCACACAGATGCAGGCACCTCCTCAGGGTCCTTATCCCAAGGCATTTCATCCATTCACCCAACTTGGAAGTCTCTTGACAGGTCTGGAAGCCATTAAGTCAGATATTGCCAACTCCCATGATTTTATCATGAGTCACAATACTAGATGTTTTTCTTAAGGCACCCAGCTCCTGGAGTCAAGAGATTAACTGTTAATCTCAGCTTTCATTGAAAAACAAGTAACGTTCTTAGAAAAGCCTAAAAACTTGGCCTCTAATGGTTCAAATCAAAGCAGATAAAAAGAATCCAACATGTAGTATTTTTTTTAAATTTCATGATTTTTGAACCAATTTCATATTTTTGGGGGCCAGACTAATTTCATGTTTGAGGTTAGCAATAGAAACACAGAAATATTTTCTGTGGGGCCTTGATAGGTCATCTGATCTAGTCCATGCACTGAGGCAGGACTAAGTATCATCAAGACCATCCCTGACGTGTTTTTCTAACCTGGTCTTAAAAATCTCCAAGGATGCAGATTCCACAGTCTCCATAAGCAATTTGTTCCGCTGCTTCACTACCTTTACAGCTATGAAGCTTTTCCTAATGTCTAACGTAAATCTCCCTTGCTTCTTGTCCTGTCCTCAGCAGATAAGGAGAACAATTTATCATCCTCCTCTTTGTAACTTGAACTGCCTTTTATGTCACCCGCAGTCTTCTCTTCAGTAAACAAACCTAATTTTTTAAATATTGCCTCACACTCATGTTTTCTAGATGTTGCTGTATCCTTCCCTTGTGATCTCCCCCCCCCCCCTTTTTTTTAAAAATAAAATAAAGGAGGTGGCTACCTGGCACCCTCCCACACACTTTAGGAGTGGTTGAATGGCCCATTCACTTCCCCACATATAGTATTTCCAGTGCAGAGGGACCAACTAGCTGCTCCTGGTATAAGGACGCCACTAGCCCATTTCACTACATGATAGCAGTCAAGCAGAACAAGTTCTGTCCCAGCTGTGACTGTCATTGTACTCACTGAAGGCAGAGAGAGGCCTACAGAACCCTCCTGATAGTAGGCAGGATGTCCCTGGCTTAGGGAAAAACCTGCCCATTATCACAATCCTTAGTTTGTGGTATCAGTTGCAATTGGATGCTTATATGAACTTACCTGTGAACCTTCAGCCACAGGTGGGAACACACAGAGGCACCCAGAAGACCTTTCCAGCTGTACTGCCAGCTAGTCAAGTTTGTGTGTGCAAAACAAAGTGTTCTGGATTGTTGAATTAGTATTGGTTTAAAGATTAACAGATTTATTTTGCATTTGAGTAGCTAAAGGGATGCCTTCAGCTGGTTTAGAACCCAAATTTAGATTGTGTATCAAAGGATAACTTTTATAATAATTAACAATAAGAAAAAGCATGCTTTTTAAATGTCAGTGAAAATGTGGATGTAATTATTCTCTTGATGTATTCACAGTGCACAAAAACCAACTGTTAATAAAAATAAAAATTAGTGTCCTTTTATTGTGCCAGCTGAATAGAATGCAGAAGAAGGAAAAAAGAAAGCTTAACTGGTGGAACATAAATGAGATACCAACTAGAAAATTAGTAAGTAAATTAATAAAATTCTGTTGCAATAGGCATGGGTCATACTAACTAGAACAGGCAAGATTCTTTTTTTTTTTTTTTAAAGCAGTTGAGTTAATTCAGCCCTAGTGGAAGTAGGTACAACTTCCTTTAACTTCTGTGGAAGTTGCACTCACTCCTTCAAAGGCTGATTTTGATTCACATTTAACATGTGTTCCTCTAAAAGATTATATTCAAATAAATAATCAGAAATAATATTTTACATGTGTTTCATTCCTAATCTTCTAGAAACCTGAAACTGAAATCAGTTTTCAACATGCAAATGTGTTTCTTTTGGCAACTCCTTTTGGTATTTGAATAATATGCTAACTTTTGCAAAGGACAGTTTGCTAATACATCCTGGCATGGTGAGCTCACCACACTCATGCTCTGCTATGAAAGCAGCCTATGTTCTGTCCTTGGCACACTCTCGCTTAAGAAACCCCATGTGACAGATCGGAACAGTTCTTAGGTACTGTGAGGTCAGGAAATGTAGAAATGTGGTATTGCAAAGATGGGACCAAGCTACAAAATATTTGACGCCAGATCTGGATTTGGTTTTGAAGCTCACTGATGCTGAGAAGTTTTAATTTGCCCCATTATAGGTATAAAGACTAGCTGTGAAATTTGGATCCAGACTGGATTTTGGATATGTCCTCAAAGCTTGGAAGTATCAGAATTCAAGGATTTCAATTGGGCTCATCTCACTAATATCTAATTATTTATATGGTTATCAATAAAACAGGTATGAAAATCATGCACATGCCTTGTTTTTATTTGTGTTTACAAAGTTCTCTCACATTCACCCTGCCACGCAGCAAAATCCACATCCCTCACTGCAAAATCCCTCTCCCCTCTAGTTCACCCCAGGGCAGGAGATCCAACAGGCACCAGACAAGAAACTTTCTTATGCCTCTCATTGCACTGCTCACCAGCACGTAAAGACTCATTGCTTGCCACATGGTGTAGCCTACAAGACTAGCCTGCTTGCTTGCACATGTATACCTATCCGTATAGATTTAAGTGTTGTTGTTTTATTATAACAGTCAGATTTATATTCAAGTATTATAGCTGTAATGCAAGGTACCTTACAGGCCACATCCTGTATGAAAGCTAAGGCAGTTAGCATTCATATTTTGGGATCTTTGTCCAGATAAGTAATGATGAGTTAAAGGATAAGAGATATATGATCAATAACCTTTATCCTAGATAAGTCAGGAGACTTCAAGATGCGGGTGGGGGGCCTGTCTCAGCCCCGAGTAAACTTCACAGATACACCACAAAACCCACGAAAAGGGCCAGAAATAACAAAGGTAAGATAAGCGAACAATCTGGAAAGGATGTGGATATGTCACTAAGACACACAAATCTGCCAGCCTATAGACTAAATGTACCCTAATAATTTGGGGGTGAAGAAGCCAAGTTTGGACTTCAGAGAAGGACCCATATTGGCCAGGATATAAGAAGGGGCAAACCATGTTACTTGGGTGCAATCGTCAGCTACCTCTTCTGGAAACTTCTTTTACTTAGTGTATTGAGATCTTTTGTTCTTCCTTTATACTCACCAGGCACAGACAGTACCGCGAGGAGTAAGCCGGAGCACCACCATGAGGAACTTATCGACTAAAAGACTACTCGCACCACTCCACTGACTCAAGGAGGGACATTTCACTATTATGGCCTTACCTGCTCCCCCTTAACCACACCCCACGTAACCCTTGCAATAAGTGATGTTCCCAAATTCCTGACCTGGCCTGTTCATCGTGAAACCTATTACACCCCATCCAGCATACCACAGGTTATGCTTTTGCTGCACTCCCCAACTCCCAACCATACTCTGTGCCCGCCAAGAACCTGTCCCTTATGCCTGGATGTTCAACGCTCACGCCTTTAAACTCTGTAGCTGATCATTTTGAAACATTTTCTTTAATAAAAATTTTAAATCTGTTATTTGTAATGGCTTAGCCTTCTAGCTCTTAGCTCTCCAGCACTGCTTAGCTCTCCACCCCTCTACTCAAGAGTTGAGGAACCAGACATCCCTCTCAATCAGGTGACCAGAGAAGGGTGTGAGTATATTAATCCAGAGCATACCATATAAATATATATATTATGACAAACTGCCAGCCTCCCCCTGGTGGGTGTTGTGCTTTTACCTCTGCTTGTGGGCTAGGGCGCCCCCAGCTACCTCGTCTCCTGGCCTGGGTGGGAGCCTTCTTCTCCAGCTGCTCCATGCCTTCTGACAGCTTCCCTTGTGTTTGTTCCCTTCCCCCTCCTTTAGGGAAGGCAGGGTTTAAATACCCCTGACCCTACTCTTCATTGGGTCCAGGTGCCTTTAATTGCCCTGCAGTGCTCTCTCTTCTACCTGCAAGGCAGAGGGTTTGTAACCCTTTCAGGCCCTCATACCAGCCCCAGCACACCCTTTTAAAGCCATCCAGCCTGACTTTAATCACCTATCCCCCACCTTGCTCAACCCTAGGGGTTGGGCTAGTTGGGACACACTCATCAGGGAGTCTTCCCTGGGGAGTAGGGACCCAAACCCTGGGAAATCCCTACCTATGAAAATTGGGTAGGGAAGTTTCGGGATGACGCCCACAGTTACCCTCACCATTCTCCCCTGAACTCCAACTTGGACTGGAGTGCTCCAGAGACATATTTACCACCCCAGGTACACAGGCTATCCCGATGCATTTGGCCCAAGACAGCTGGTCCTGGCTCACTAACTTCACCAAGACTAGCATAATAGCACTTCCCAAGTCCACTCGGGCCAGGGTCCTGATACCATTTACCTCTACTAGCCTCGTATATCTTTGGGTGGTCTCCACCACCCCCACTGGGTAGACCAGGCCACAGGGACCGGCACACTCCCCCAGCCCAAATTGCATGGGCTTGACCCTGTTGGGGCACTGGGCTGCTATATGCCCCAGTTCCCCGCATTCGTAACACCTGTACCATGGTCACAACAGCCCCCCTCGATCCCCCATCTTTTTGGCTGCCCAACTTCAAGCCAGGACCCCCTCCCCTGGCATACCCAATCCCCTTGGTGGTATCAGGCCACTCTCCAGCCCCTCTTCTCCCCAACATGGGGTTGCCCGCAGTTTCAGGAGTCCAGGCCCTTGGGATGGGATACACCCCCTTGTTCTGGTGCCTTTCTTCCCCGGCAGTCCATGGAAGTCCCCTGGCTGCCAACTGTCTCTCCACAACAGCAACCACATCATCATATGAGGTCGGGTCAGTCCAGCTAACCCCTTCCCACAGGCTGGGAGGCAGCCCCCTCATGAACCGGTCCAGGACAAGGGTCTCAACAACTTGCTCCGTGTTGTGGACTTCCAGGCACAGCCATTTCGATGCCAGGTGAATGGGGTAAAAAAGCTGGGACCTCAGTGCCTGGCTCTCCTTGTACCTCCATTCCTAGAGCCTCTGAGCTTGCGTGGCTGTCGTCACCCACAACCTGGCGAGAACCTCTGCCTTCAGCTGGGCGTAGTCTGCAGCAGCTTCTGCTGCCAAACCATAATAGGCCTTCGGGGTCTCCCCCCTAGGAACACGGCAAGGATACTGGCCCACTGCTCTCGGGGTCAGGATTCCTGTGGGCCATCCTCTCAAAGGCAAGCAGGTATGCCCCCACCTCATCTCCCAGAGGCATCTTTTGCCGGTAGTTGCCTGCCGGTATAGGCTGTGCCCCCTCTTGGCACCCTCTTTGCTCCAGCAGGACCCTCAGCTGGCCCCCACATCCTGTAGTAGAGCACAGTCCTGGGCAGCCTGGCTCACCAAGAGGCAGTTGATTTCCTGCTGCAACCTCACAGCCTCCTGCTGGGCGGTTGCCTGGACCCAGGTAGCTTCTTGCTGGGCAACTGTAGCTTACACCAGGGCTTTCACCAGCTCCTTCATCTTGGGAGTGGAGGGTTAGAACAACCCAGCTTCAATGTCCACTGCGCAAAACATCCCACTCCTAACACCACTTGTGGCAAACTACCAGCCTCCTCCTTGTGAGCCTCATGCTTTATTTCTGCTTGTGGACTAGGGCACCCCCAGCTACCTCATCTCCCCTGGCTGTAGAGGAGCTCTGTCTCCTGGCCTGGCCGGGAACCTCCTTCTCCAGCTGCTCCATGTCTTCTGACAGCTTCCCCTGCGTTTGTTCCCTCCCCCTTCTTTAGAGAAGGCAGGGTTTAAATACCCCTGGCCCCACCCTTCATTGGGTCCAGGCTCCTCTAATTGCCCTGCTGTGCTTTCTCATCTGCCTGCAAGGCAGAGGGTTTTTAACCCTTTCAGGCCCTTATACCAGCCCCAAAACACCCTTTTCAAGCCATCTACCTGACTTTATCACACAATATACATATATATATATCATGTGTCTTTAGAATAAGGCTGTATTCCTATCCATTATCCACTTGACTATTCATTTTCTTTGAATCAGTCATTTGTCTATTATATTAATATAAGCTTATAAAATTATACAGATTCAGTTATCAGTCTGAGCATTCCTGTCGTGCACCCTAGAGGTCCCTATAAAACTCTTCTGGAGCCTGATTCCAGGACTGGAACCTCATTAGCATCAGATCAGCTCAACTAGTGAGCCTATAACCCCATTCAATTTACTAAACACCCAGAAATCAGGCACCAATGGAGGGTTCCTGAAGACATGTTGTTGCTGTTGAGTGCTATGGCAAAGCAACCTAGTAGCATGCTGATTTTGACACACTTCTCCTTTGGCATTTGGGTGACAAACCCTAATGTGGCACAGAGGGAGGAATCTAAAAGCTAAAAAAATTATAAAAATTGCATATGACAAGGAAAGTATTCAAAGTATAGTATGTTCAAGGTAAAGTTTTCCAGCTTTAGCCAATTTTAAATAAAATAGTATAAACTAGAGCGTAGTGGTACTCCTCCTTTCTGCAGAAAGCGATTGTTCTGGTACAAAAGTGATTTTGATACCACACTGTTCAAACAACAGACCAGAATTGTGTAAATCTGACTCCTAGTTCAAAGGTTTACATGGTACATAGACCTTATGCTGGTCTTTTGCATATTAGTGACTTCTTGATCCTTGCACTCAAGACTGGCCGGAATTGTGGATTTTCCCTGAAAAATTCTTATAGGGGTTGTAGGGAACTCATCACCATGGACCATTTCTTATTATGAATGGCTCCCTAATGCTGAAACATGTCTAGCAGAGGGAGCTTAACCAGGGCTGTGTG
This sequence comes from Mesoclemmys tuberculata, assembly GCA_007922155.1. Taxonomy (NCBI): domain Eukaryota; kingdom Metazoa; phylum Chordata; order Testudines; family Chelidae; genus Mesoclemmys; species Mesoclemmys tuberculata. The sequence continues at coordinate 37,029,730 of ML675649.1, read as the reverse complement.
ACATTTTCTAATATTTTAAATGTAAGGCTATGAACCAGATATTTATCTGCATTACTAGTGTGCCCATCGCCATATTACTGAGGTGCCAAAATGGCTGAACTGTTTTAATAAAATTTAAAAGAATACACTGTAGCTGCCGTAAGATTACAAATATACAGTTTTGGTTGCATGCAATGCTTTTTTATTCAGTTTTATTGCATTTGTATGTACATATATGGTAGTGTGTTCAATCATTTTCCTGGTCTGACTGCTTTCATTACACACAGAGTAGTGTTTGTTTTCAAAGCTCTGACTTGTAATTCAAATTCAGAACTGATTGAACAGATGCATTTTAATATTTGACCTCCTAATAAATCCCATTTTGCATAAGCATTGCAACACACTAATTTTTCTGATCCTTAGCATTTAATAAATGAAGGAAATCACATATCACCCTCCAGTGAATTATTATGCCTATGTCTGAGCCAGGGTTTTTTGTACAATCCTATGCATCCCTTTTGCCCTCTACCATTTGACACCAAGAGGCCCTGCTCATGCATACCCATCCTAAACAAATGTCATTTGTTATGTACAGAAATAGTACATGTTGATTGGGTTTTTCCCTAATTAGAGTCATTTACCTTATAAAGTAACTCAGGACAACAGGCACATCCCCTAACAACTCTATTGAAAAGGAGTGTCTGGTGGGATAATTACATCCAGGTAAGGGATAGAAAGTGCTATTAACACAACACCCTGCCTGTTCTGATGGCCCATGTGGGTTAATGTTTTGTGCTGTTGAGCAAGATAGCCAGGTTCAATTCCTGTATTAAAGTGCCCTTTGCTCAACTTGGTGTGGGACAGCAGTACTGTGTAGTCAGCCAATCAGGAGAGGAAGCATCTTACACAGCAATTCCCTGATTTGCACAAACAAGAAGCATTCCACCTACACAGACATACCTTTTGCACATGGATTGCTGGCCTCCATTGTTCTACCTTTGCCTTGGAAGGTTAATTTACCCAGAAGGAAAAGCCTGTTTTCTAACTGACTTATTTTCAATCTCTTATTGTCTGCCAGTCAGAAAGAAGAGTGAACGGTTTCTGAGGCTTCTTATCAATTCCCTGTTTCCAAGTGGTCATTCAGATATGAGCATTCTTTGACTACAGAAGTTTCTTCTTGAGACATTCCCCACGCACAAGTTAGAGGAGCATTAATGAAGTGGTTGATTTAAAGTGATGCTAATTTCATGAAAGTAGCAAGCTTTCACCCTCTGCCCTTTTGTATTTTGTTGTTTGGCTAGCAGTCTAGAGCTCACTCTCACTTCCTGGACTATTCATGGAGCAGATCTGCTTATAGAAGAGGAAAATATACTCAAGTCTTCCTTTTACACTCATTCTTGCATATTGTATTCTTTCATGTTATTTCCACATTATAATTTCCACATTCTTTCATGTTTTTTCCACATTATTTCCTCCTATGTCCAGAGGGTTAAACAACACACTAAAATATGAGCTAAGATGACATCTGCTGGACTTCATTGCAATGCCTTGCCCTGCACATTATTGTATTATCTGTTAGTGACCCACCTTTGAGAGCAATTCTGACACATGGGGAAAGTTAAGACAGCATATGTGCGTATGTTTGGTCACAAGAGGGCACTCTTACCTACATTTGACAGGAGTAATGTGTTAGCATAGCTGTGTGAAACATGCATCTTTATAATGAGAACCCCTAAGCCTAGAAAGAGTGACTGTACAAAAGGGTTTAATGGGCATACTTCCATAGGACACAGGCAAGTAGTGTTCATGGGTTTCCAGTAACTGGCTGAAGACTCTGTCTTTGGTAAGCCACTGGTAGTCATAAGGGACTTTCCTTTTATATAGAAATAGCCTCAGAGAGGCACCAGAAAAGGTCAGTGCCCCTTTACAGTGAATTTCTGCTCAGAATGAACACTTATTTCCCATGTGAACATGCTGACAGAATTTCTTCTAAAGACGCGATCAAGGGTCTCCTGAGAATGGCAGCAGAGGCCTGTTGTGAGCATGTCAGTCAGAAGAGGTCTCACGATGTCACCAAGACACAGCTCTGCTCTGATCTCCTACTTCTACAGTATACACAGCTCCAAAACAATGGAGAACAACAGACCATTCTTGCAAGGAAGCCTGATTTATATCATTGCTAAACACTTACCTGCTTACCTTTCACAGGGAACAAATGAGCCCAAACTACATTGGCAAGATAGTGTCTAAGCCCTGAAGCAACAGAAGGCACACAGAGGCTGCCATCGGGGCCACAGAACCAAGGAGCTGTCAGAGATAATAGAGCAAAGGCCCAATTAGCTCCCTCCCCTAAATGTATTCCTATTTTGGAAAATACTATTTAATAAGATTTTCATGGCAATTGTAACAGCATATGCTTTTCTAGTCATTCTTTATAAATCAGGATACCATAGAATTTAAGTCTGTGCTTGTGCCACTACACAACTGTTCAATACATTATATTCTCTAGTTTCTTTTCCACTCTAGTTGCCTCTTAAGCAATGAGATTTCACCACTTCCTTTAGAAAAGTCTGTTAAAAAGCATTTTCTGAATAGCAGTCTAATTTATTCTTTCCTTAAATTCATCACGTCACACCTCACCCACTGGACAACCCTAAACAATTCCGGTGTACGTTTTAAATACCTTGTAGTTAGGAATGTCCTCACCTGAGATGTCATTTAGCAAAGATGTATCTCATTAGGGGTATATGGGTCAAACTGTAAGTATTCATAGTTAGAACATAGTTTTCAGCCTCAAGTACGTGAAGTATTTGGGAACATTCAAGATTCAGATCAGGATAACAACATAACGAACGCTTTCCAATAGGCCAAAGAAAATCTGTGGGGAAAACCACAGAAAACAAAGATGAAACCCTCCTCCCACCTAACCTTGTATAGATCCATGGGCACAAGGAAAGAGTATTCCTGATTCCCTAGAAGGGGAAGTGGGTAGCTGCACATTATTATTTGTGTTTTGTGTCCAAGGACAACTAAATTCAACTTGTGGGGGAGTAGGGGGGAGATACACTACATGACTGGGGTGTAACCTTGTGCAGATTCCACCACTCAACTACGTGACATATCCTCTGAGGCACATTAGTTGCAGAGGCAAGTGCCAGAATCAGCGTCAAGCAAAAGATACAACATATAGCTTTGGCCATAAGTGTGACCCTTCAGACCAATGTATAATTGGGTCCAGTGAAATAGTTGGGAGGAATTCAACAAGTTATATCTCAATACCATTCATGAAAATGTTTGAGTGTCCATCCAATTCTCTCCTCTTTTTGCTCAGGAAGGGGGACAGTCTTAGTTCTGCCTAGCAGTCCATGTTGTACATACTCCTTATTTCAATTGGTGCACCAAGGCCATAACCACAAACAGCACGTAGATTAGCATTCTTGCCAACAGGAGTCCAAAGGGGAAAAGATACGTTTGTGAGCAGAGCTTGGAAGAATACCCTTAACTCTGTATTCTCATGACACGCTTCTCATAGTGCGTTGTACAAATCTTCAAAATATGATTGGCTCTGCTCTTTCTTGGAAGTTGTGAACAGCAGGGTAAGAGTTAACAATACTGACATTTAAATATCATAATTATGCTTCAGAACCATTGAGATGAATGGGCACAGTTCAGACCTCTGTACATATAGGGCGGAGAACTGGACTTCACTAGTTTTGCACTGATGTGGTGTATCATGTAGGGGTGGTAACATTAGATCTGATTATGGAAATTGTCTTGCAGTTCACCATTACATAATCTCTTCACCTGATAGGATCCTAGATACTTCCAAAGAATAATTTTCAATTTCATAACCTGAAACCTTAGATACTACTCAGTTTTCACATGTGTATTAGGACAGCAATTTTGCAGGTAACCTAATTATTTGGGATGCAAAAATGTACATTCTCCAAACTGCATGAGGGACCCACGCCCTTCACTCTGAAAACAGATGGCAAAATGCGGGAAATAAGCATACCAATAAATGGAGACATGCTACAGGGATATCATGGTGCATGAAATTTAGGGCATAATTAAGGTCCTTTCTATATGCTAATCCTTCCAGATCAAGTAACACTTCTATATGATGGTAATTGGGTGCTTTATACATATCTAGACAATCAGAAGAGCCTAGCTGTGGAACCTGTGACAATGGAGACCACATACTAAATTTAATGAAATCTAAATCGATATTAAACTGAACAGGATTGATAGAACTTACCTGTGAAGGACTTTAATGAAACACGGTTAGCTCACATTTTAACAGAGGCACTGCTGAAGTTGCTATGTATTAAAATTAATCTTGTTGGACTCTTATCTAATTTAGTAACTCTACATAAAAATTTCCAAAACAAGCTGGAGTTGTTAAGCTGATACTAGTTGCAGTGCATAACTTAAACCAAAGCTTTAAACTCACTTTGCATCACACTGCAGGCAGATGTAACAATCTCCGATCCTTATTGCAACATGTAATATGGTGGATCTATTAAAGGGTAAAACAAATTGGGTTTTAGCTGCGACCATAACACCACTTATTTTTAGCATTTAAATTGGCCTGTGGAATGCTTCCAAAGCAATCAAGATAGATTCTTTTCCCATCCTTTTCCATGTTCCTGCTGTTAGTTCAAATAAAACAGTTTCCACCAGGTAGAAGCAGAGAAATTAAAAAGTTGAATTGAGTTAGAACAGTGGTTCTCAACCTTTACCATTGTGGACCACATATGCAGTTCTCTATGTGTTATTGGGGGCTACATCCACACAGTATATATACTACCTGTATGGACCTTAGGTTGTCACATGGGCCGCAGTGTTAATTGGGTTAATGTGTGTTAATTGGGCTGCAACAGGCCCATAGGTTGGGAACCACTGAATTAGTCAAAGAATAGCCAGGAGCTATTTATCACAATAGGGAACCAAGCCTGAAAGCTCTAAGAAATCCTAAATGAAGATACACTTAAGTATATTCAGGAAACTCCAAATTAAAGTTATGTTGCATCTGCACACCCATATTTAAGTTGATAAATACAACTACTTATCTATGTAACTGCTTCTTTGAGGACAATATCCTCACGGGACTCCCGTTTCTGGGTCCCAAGCCTTCTGTTGGGAATGCCTTAAATTAGATCGTTTGGAGGACTGTACCACCCGCACTCCACCAATCCCCACATACACCAGTATGGTGAGTGGTATCGCCCAACTGCCTACACCTGTCAGTTCCCTTATTGAGTGAAAGGTTGAGGTGCTGATCAAGGCCAACCTGTGGTGTTAGCCATAGAAGTTGGAAGCATAACATGTCCCCAGGCTCAATAAACACAAGGCAATAAGTGATATATGTGATGTATCATACTTTCATAGGTCAGAGCCCCAAATGGAAGGGAGGGGAGTATTTTCCCTTATTTTAGGGATACCATTATCCTGGATTCTCACTCCTGGAGAGTAAATGGTCTGAGGAATTTCCCATAAGAACAAAGTAAGCACAAGTACAACCATGGGTGATATGAGTAAGACTTGAGGTCAACACGAAATGCTTTGTTTTGCCGGTTGGTTAGGTTTATGCTCATCTACTTCAGAAACAAAGAGGCCAAAGGAGAATTCTTCACTAGAGGCTGAATCCAAGAAATAGAGCTGAATCAATTTTTGGAGCAGGCTTCTTGGCAGCCTGCAACCGAAAGGTCTCTGAGGAAGCCTGCGCTTCCTTGGATCAGACGAGACTCAAAATGGCCCACGAAGTTTAAAGGCAACCAACTCATAGCACTGCGTACTGCACAGAGGCTGTCATTCAGACATGTTCATTTCAGTGACCACATCACTCAGGGAACTGGTGCCAAATGGAAAAAAAGTGAACTTTCTTTCTAAGGGCTTTAGTCCACCCCAAAGACCCACTAATGTTGAGTGTAGGTTTGGAGGGCTGTACCACTGCCTCTCCATCTGCCTTTCAACAGCTGCACGTTGCTGTGAAGAGGGGTTCAGCCCAACTGTCTCCAACTGTCAGTTCCCTTAGCAGGTGAAAGGTTGAGGTGCCGATCAAGGCCAACCTGTACTGTTGGCCATGAAGGTTGGAAGCATAGCAGCAAGCGTACCAGTAGTATATTTGTCCTCAGGGGGCAGGCATGGGGATAGCATTGGCAGGTCGACAAGGTCGCCTTGGAGACAAAATCCCAGCTGAGACCACAGCTTCAACCTCTCCTTGTCAAGCTGGGTATAGGCTTCACTAGGGCCCAGCTCACTCTGCCAGTTGGTGTCACTGCCCCCATGGAAATCCCCGCTCCTCCCCGTGCTAGGCACCCAGGTTCACAGGAACAGAGTGGTCCAAGGGAGCTTTCTCTAGCTGTGCAAGGACCACACATTAATACCCCACAACACAGGTGGGGGTTTAATGGGGATGGGGTCCAAAAGCATCAAGTCTGCACTAGCCTGCATAGGGTGATGCAGACACTTCTCCAGCCTGTTCCTACTAAGGCAATGCAGCTGCCAAGTGAGCTGGCTGGGGATAGCCTGGGAGGCAGCCCCAGAGGGGAAGGGGGCTTTGCATGGGGACCTGATATGCAAACAGCAACCTGCTAGAAATGCTTCAGGAACCCCAGGAGGGAGCCGCAGGAAGGGGGCCTGGCTGTGGCTGCTCCCAGGGGCAGCCAGAGGGAGCTCTTCAGCCATCAGCAATGGAAGGGGAACGGACAGTTGGAGGCAGCTGGGCCACACTGTAGTGTTGGAATGTTCCAACAGCTGGAGGCCTCGGTGCAGGCACCGCCCTCATTGTCTTTAGAGTCCCAGCCAATCTTGTGCAAGAGGCCTAAGCCCCATGCATAGGATTGCTGTTAGAACACCTTACACCTCTCCCATGAGATGGAGATGCCACCCTTCCAAACTATTCAGCCCAACAGACCTGTTATTCATTCTCTTGGGGTGACAATGGAGTCTTTAAGCAACTACTTGATCCTTCCAGTCTGCTCAGTAAATTAGCCCAGGACTTCATTTCCCACTCCAAATAGAGAAGCTACTTAGGCCACAACTGACTTTCCTCCTTGGGAAAGCTTCAGGAATGTGCATTGTTAGCTTTCTTGTGTAACCCCAATCAAAATCCCTGTGTGTTACAGTCATCTGCTCACATTCCCAGATAAACAGCTATCCTAAACTCAAGTTAAGGTTGAAATCGAGAGAGTAACCTGAGGGTAAAACAAATAGGGATGCTAGTGGTCCCCAAAACAAGCAATACAAATGCAGGAAATTCACAAGTAAGATAGCATTTAAAACCAAACATGTTATAGTACGGAAACCTCTATTAAGGCATCCAAACTACAGCCCTGCATTTGTTTTCTAACTCTCTTCTTTATTCTCTCCCTTCCCAATTTTCTGTCCTTCTGCTTATCTTCTTCCCATTCCAGTCCGAATCACCAGCACCTCTCTTACTCCATAGACCCCTTTCCAGAGTATACTGTTTTCCCTGGTTCCTCTTATCCCATCTGCCCCTCTTTTCACTTCATGCCTTTCAATCCCCATGGCCCATTTTCAATCCTGCTCTCTATCTATATTTTCTCTCCCCTCTTTCTTCCATAATTTCTCTTGCCCTCTGACCTTAAGGCTCATCTATCTGTTGCCTCCTCCATTTTTCCCCAACACCTTCCCCGCAACCCTACCAGGCCATCCAGGACCCCCAGACCCAATCCATCCATTTCTTGTCCTCCATCCATCCTCTGTCCCTTCAACCTCAGCAGTCTTTCCCCCCCAACTAATTTTGTCCTCAAATCCATTGTTTTCCCTGACAAGCCTCTCCACCCCCTCTGCACCCACATGCACAGAATCTAGCTTCTGTCCTCAAATCTCCAACACATCTTCTTTCCCTGAAGCCTTCCCAACCCCAGTTCTATGGCCATTATTCAATTCCCTCCTCCCATCCACCTTAATTCTCAGCCTCCCCAGATCCTCCAATCAATTATCTGCCACAGGCAAATCTCTACGCTGTCTCCCCCTCTTCTACTACTTTGTATGGAAAGTGGTATCGACCATCTCTACAAAGCTATGAGCCTAGGCTAGTCTTGGTTTCCAGACCCCAGATGGACAAATCAACGCTGCTTTAAAAAACAAAAAAAACCTATGGATATTCATTTGACCATTCCCTTTGGTCATGTTAGCACCTGCCTTCTGTGTTTGTTTTCTCACAAGAGTGTGACCCAGTTCACAGGCACAAATGTTTGGATGTGTAGTGCAACCACTACACATACCATGTGGTTCATCTAATCTACCACAACTAAGCAACGCAATTCAAATTCAGAACATTCCTAACATGTCCAGATAATTCAAAAATGCATTTGTGGAATAAATTCAAAGACATCAGGATTTGCTTGCTGATATTCTCTGAGCAAAATGATTGGTTGAATTTGTTAAAGTAATTGTCTTGTGAATTATTCACTCACACATATTCTTAACAGACTCATTAAAAGTCAACAGAAATAGGGTTTTCCAAAACCTCTTCCTTTATCCTTCAAATATTATTCAGCCAGGTGAGAGATTCAGGAAAGTAATTGCCACAATGGAGAGATTTCCAGATGCTATCAAAACCATTGATTTTTTATCTTGGTCAATATTGAGATTTACTGTCCCAAGATGTAAATATTGACCATAGCTTCTCCTCAGTCAATATTGACCTTAGAAAGCAGAACAAAATATTAAAGTACAATTCTGTACACCTGACTCGGGAGATAAGTGGAGAGAGTTCAGGGAATAGCAGTAAGAATGATTAGAGAGCTAACGCAGCGGTGTCCACCCTTGAGGCGAAATATTTCAGAAAGGTCAATTGGGGCACAATCAATATTTGAGGCACATTCTCTCCTCGTTCTTCTCCCCCCTGCACTATGCAAGCAGGAAAAATGGAGCAGAACACACTTGCAAATCCCCCTTGTTGAAGATGCCGTTGGTTCGGAGAAGTCCCCAGCAGGTGCGCACACAGCCGGCATCGCCTTCTATGCATCTCACCTTGCAGCTCCAGGAGCAAATGGGCGTGCTGGGAATGAGAAGTGAACTAGAGCATGTTCCATTCTAGCTATCCCCAGCTGGCTCAAGTTAGAGTAGCCCCTGAGACTGGGGCAGACTATCAGGGAGCCGTAACAGGTTGCTGCTACACAATTCTCAGCATCTCTCCTCTTTCCTGGGCCACCCTGGGTCGTGGTGGGAGAGAAGCTATCCTTTGCCAGTTTCTTCCTAAGAGTCATACAGAGCCAACTGAGTTCCTAGCCATTGCTCCATGGGGCACTTCCACCCCACTAGTGACTGCATTTCTCAGTCATCCCTCAAGGTTGTCGGTACATTGGTATAGCAACTTCCACTGTTGATGTCTGTGCCTGACAAAATAAGTGGTTTCAGTTTCCATAGCTATGAATCCGGCACCTCTCAAGCAACAGCTTCACAGAAAAATTTGGCCCTTATTTTAAAATAAAGAAGAAACCCCTAAGAAATAAGAGGTAAAAGATTTTATTAGCAGGTCAGATTTCTCTAACACACAAAATATACAAAGCATTTTAAGTGTTCTTTCTAGACAACTGCTGTTTTCATCCTATGAAACTGTGATTACTTTAGTTCATGGCAAAGAACTAAGGCCTTGTCCTTAAAGTTCAGGGACTGCACATTATTAGCATATTTAGTGACCAGTTAAATCATGCAGAATCAGAAGGAAGAGAAAAAAGTTTGTATTTCCACCTGAACCCAGGTTGGCTGAGATCCCTAAAAGCAAAATAAATGCAGGGCTTAAATTTACCAGTTTGCTGTATTTCCATTAAGCAAACTGATAGATGCTAATTTCCTTCCCCTACTGCCAGTATATATTAGTGATCCACTTTGCAAAGTATGGTTAAAACTAAAGAGGTTATGTCTTCAAAACAGAAAATTCTATTATACGTAAAGCAACCACCTTACTGATGTTAGGGGAACATATCTTAGTAAGCAGTGTGAATTGTCTGCACTTTTCATTTTCCATAAGCTTAAATATTAGAGTAAGACTAAAGTCTTCATTCTCATAGGTTAAAATGTAACAATCCCTTTTTATGAGAGTTTATATAAAAATAACCAGCAATATCCCAGGACAGACAAGCTGCTGTTGTACTGCATGCTCGCCTAAAAATCCTGGTTTTGGTTTCAGATAATTAATTCACAGCATTACTACTTTAAAGTTGTCATCATAAAACTTTTTTTTGGTTCTGCTGAGTTAATGATTGTACTTGCTTTTATTTTATCTTTCCTCTTTCTAACACATCAAGCTCATTTAAACAGATGGGGAACAAGTCCAGATATGCTGGAAACCAATTAACAAGATTGTGCCAATTTGAAATTCACCTCATTCACACAAGCAAAAAAGAGCTTCTGCCTGCATTTCAAGGACCTACTTAATTTTAAATATATTTATAGAGCAGAGTGAAGAATACATAATTACACTACCATTTTTAATTTTTGCTGAACAGTGGACATGCAGTTCAGTTCACACTATTTCTCTGCCATATACTGATCAAACAAATTTTGGCCTTGTTTTGATGTCTAAACCAGGATTCCATCACATCTGTAATTCAGCATTTTTTTATAAAATGATATGGGTGTTGGGAGGTCTCTTAACATTGTCAAGTAGCTTTATGTGGCTGTACATGGCTGGATAATACTTACTGGCATAAAAATAGCCCACATCAGTGCTTGTGACGCTACAAAAGGAGGACTGTTCCAAACTATACAAGAGGACTCTCCCAAAAACAGACTGCCAATGGTGATGCTGTCACCTCTACAAGCTCTACAGCTAGAGTCACTGATTGCTTGCAAGATGAGCCAGGGACACATTAAGGGTCCTGACAGGTCAAAGTAAGGAAAACCAGTGTCAAAACCCCCTGCAATTTCCTGTCCTCCATTAGAAATAAACCCTCAAAAGCTGCTTAAATATTAAATTAAGATCCTCAAAGCCCCAAAACAAGCAGAGTCGCTTAACATGCCACTTGCATAAAAGTGGAGACAGAGAAGTCTGCAGAAATCCAGCAAAGGGCTGTTCCTTGCCCCTGGCGTATAACCAGTTAGCTGGTCTGCCTCCACGTCCCATGAACAAGGGGAATAGTCCATAGCTCAGACTGTCAGACAGAGGGGATATGAAATTAGTTAGGACCAAGAGCCTGTGAGAGTGTAAAATCAGTGGAGACATTCAGACAGAAAACAAACGTGGGAAGTTTCATATCTCTATTGACTTCAAAGACTAGGTACAGGGACTTCAATGGAGCTATGCCAGTTTACACCCGCTGAGCTTCACCCCTTTATTTACTTCAGGAAAATGAAGGCCTGTCTGCCGAGCATAAAGATAACGCCTGTGCTCAGTATGTTGTGCTAAATGCTGAAGAACAGTGTGCTCCTGATGAAAGTATCACAATGTGCTATTAAAAGTTACCAAAAGTTTGGCCTGTTATTTGTGCTGGGGTGTATATATTTGTGCACCAGTCACTGTTTTGTGATCGTGAAGCAATGAAGCTTGAGTCACTCTCCATTCAATTTAGTAACTCTCCTTTATCACTGGTTCCTTCCAGACGCCACCCACCCAGACTGCAGATCAGCAGAGGGGCCCATAATATAGAGAATAGCCAGCAGAATAGTCATTGGGTACAAAATCAGATAGCCCTTGCTCAGAAAATGTACGCTATGTGATGATTTCAGAGTAAGGTGCACAAGCAGTGTGTAAAGGCTCCACTAGCTGTTTGTGAACTAGGCTGTTAGCAGGTACGTTCACTGGATGACTGGGAACAAAACTTTACACTTAGGGTTATTACTTAGTTTTGGCAGAAATTCTCTATGTGCAGAACTGACCTAGATGCAGCATTTATGAACCTCATACCTGTTTTCTTACTGCATCTAACAATGTTCTTCTAGTTACTACATCCAAATGATAACCTGCCTTTCATGGAATTGCTTTACTTTGGCTTTTATGCACCAACATTACATACATCTGCATGAAATCACCCACTGATTCCTGCAGGGTAGGACATTTCCACACTATCTGCTATTTCTTACCCTCTATTTCCATCCCCAAACTTCCCAGGGCACGTACACTCCAAGACAGGATTCCTACCCTGCAGTGTTCACAAATGGCCGAGTCTAGTCGCATTTGGTATTACTATGTAAATTTAAGCCCAACAAAGAGTCCCAAGTAAGCAGAATATACAGTACAGAGACAAGAAAGTCCAATGTGAGATCACAAGGGATCTGAGACGTTCGTGCTGCCCAAGCAGAGGAGGGAGTAAAAAACTAAGACAGATGGAGAGGATGTGTGTGTGCGAGCAAAGCAGAGGAGGGTTATGTTTGGCGAGCAGCTTCACGACTTTTTGCAGATAACAGTTTCAACCACAAAAGTGTTTTCAAAGTGGCGAATGCGATTACAGTTTCCAACCTGACGTCGATTGATACCTAAAAGAGACCAAAAGCAAATGCCAAGTTAGGATGGTTGTATTATGTAGGTGTGTCTGAGATTTGGGGGGCAGGGAATCAGATGAGATGCAAACAATTGTAGCATGCTGAAAGATGGCAACAACTATAATGCAACCAACGAAGGCTATGCAAATTCACTTGCCCTGGAACAATAGCTCTAATATCCAGGCCACAATCCTACAAAGAGAACCAAGTGGGTGGATCCCTGCACCTGAGAGAAGCCCCCACTGAGCCTGCTAGAATAGCATGGGGAGAGTGATAGGGAGTGGTGTGAAAAAGTTGGTTTCAGTGTACAGCTTCTTAATGCTAGCTCAAAAATCAACAGATAGTGTGTCTGAAGAGACAGTATGACAGGGGGCCAAACGAAGCCATAGGGTGCTTAAATACTTGCCACCCCAGTTCAAGTTTTCATTTATTCAGCTGTCCGGCAGTAAGTTTGAACCTCTTCAGAAAACAAGTACTGCACACTACAGCATCCCTCATATCTTAGTCGTTTTCTGCACTGCAGAAGCTATTTTTTATTATAGCTTTGAACGGCAACCATTTCACACTGCTGCAACAAGCATATGAGTACCTGTTTTCCATATCTGTATCTATCAATATTTCTAGAACCACAGTATCCATTTACCTGAGTTGGGGCAGTCAGTTAATAGAGAAAGGGGGCAGGATGTGATGGATATGTTTTGTTCCAAAATAAGATGTCGGATAAATATTTTAATGGGTAGGTGAAGGAAGAACCAGGCTGAGACTCTCTGGGATAAAAGGAGCCTCAAGCTATACAGAACTCTGACTCACATGCCAGAAGGCTTGAAACCTTTATTTTCCCCTCCCTGTCAAAAATTTAATCTAATCTAGCACAGTGTTTCTCAACCTTTTTGATACCGGGGACCGTCTTGCTATCTTCTGCCATTTTCCTAAATTGGGTCAGGGAGATCTCAGGGACTGGTGCTGATCCACGGACCAGTCACTGAGAAACACTTATCTAACATCTATGAAAACTGTAGGTAAGGACTTTGAATAGTGTGTAAGTAAAAATGCTGGGGCTAAGAAATTTTTGTGACTATATTAGCCTTGAATATAAGGCACTAAAATAGTCTAAAGGCTTGTCCACATCTAAAAATTAATCCAGAATCAGGTAGGGTGTGAATTTAAAGCAGATTAACTATTCCTGATTAACTCCACGAGCAGATACTTTTATCCTGGGATCAGCATGCCTTATTCCAAATGAGCTTAATCCACTTCCAAAGTGGACTAGTTAATCAGGAATATCTAATCTGGAATAAATCCCAACACCAACAAGGCCTAATGCTCCCTATTCACCACTTCTTCTGTCTCAGTACTTTGTTAGAGGTGTAATACCACGGTAGGGCTCAGTTAAAGTCTATATGAAGACTTTACCTACTGTCAATGGCTACCACTGAAGGTGTGTGTATTAAGTACATGTTTCAAAAATTTCCACACATTGCTAATACTAGTTCAGTCCCAGAAGCTCTGATGTAAATGGATGGCTGGTTCCTCCAGGCGTTTTTATCAACCTTTCTACTAGGCTAATGCACACAATGGTGGTAATTGCTACAGCAGTGCATACACAATTACACTGGAGCTTCCAATGTCACTAATATGGGTGAAGCTGAACTGATGTTTGCAATGGCAGAAAAGTTCTCTCTTGTGCAGATATCCACAAAGAGTTTGCACCTCTCATCACTATGAGGCAATCAACACTGTGAACAGCACAGAAAATGCTGCAGTTGTGATGCAGTGAAGAACACAATTAATACAATCAAACATCACAAGGATCTTACGTCTCCTAGCAATCCTCCGCTTCAGCCTGTAAGTCTCTTTGCCATTGCACAGGCGGTAGATAAAGGAGCCAAGCTGCTCCATGTCACTGACGTGCTCTGTAACAATCATCTCCTCTTGAATTATGTACGTCTGAGGCAGATACGTCCCTTTCTGAAATTACATTTTTTCCAAATATTAAATAAAATCAGTTTGATAATCCAATTTGAGCTCCCTTTCAGGAAAACAAACAGAACTGCCTCCCCATGGCTCATCAGAAACAGCTTAAACTTTTAAAAATTGATTTACCAAACTATCTAAGGGCTAACGCTCCATTTACTGAGGATTTTATAATCCTATCCAACCAATATTTGCTCCCACTACATTGTGGGAAATTGACTAAGAGCATCAGAAACCAGATGGTTTGAGTTTGGGATACACACAAAGTATCAGACTGCAAAATGAATTGAAGGCTGTATATAAATGTGTGTGTGTGTGACGGGGGGGGGGGGGGGGGGTATGATAAATACTGGTATCATCTGAGATATTAGGTTAGAGAATCTTCAGACATTATTCAAGGTTAAATTGGTGCAGAATTGCCCCCAAATCCCAATCCAGATCAAGGCCCTGTTGTGCCAAACAACCACATTGTACATACATGGTTCATATTTTAAATTCGCTTTAAAGGGCAAAAAGAAAGTGTTCACTCAGCACATTTCAAAAGCTCTATTAGCCTTCCATGTTTTTTCCCCACTTCTTGATTTCTTTAGACTATCCAGGATTACAATATCTGTTTGTTAGTCTAATGGCTTTAGATAGTGACCATTTCAAATCATTTCTGAAAATTCACCCCATATGCATCATCTTTATAAATTGCACTTTGCAGCGTAATAGTAGGCCTTCAAACTACTAGAAAGGAGAAGGATCCATCTAGCACTTATCAATTTTTCTTCACAACAGTCACTGAGAAAAATCATACATGCGCTTGAATATATTTTTTCAGTAAAATGTTGAGCAGGGAGAAAACAGTGATTTCACATTAAGGAATGACTAAGTACTGACTACGTGTCAGAGCCGCACTGGCAATACAAGGGTTCTGGAGGATAATGATATGCATTATAAATGCAGTTTGCTTGGGAGCGTTAGAACACAGACTCAAAGTCCGCTGGGCCATCATTTAAAGTCATTCACGGTGACCTTTCACTTAAGTCCTTCGTTCAGTCTACATTGACTTTTCTTAACAAATCCTCTGCTCATTATCAACCCTTACTTCTAAAAACCTGATAAAGGCCAATGTAATGGCCAGAAAAAAAAATCATGCAACGATAGTAAGATTTCAGATCTTCGGCCTTTAATTACCACGATCCAAAAGACTGGTTATCTCCATAGAGAATGAACGGAAAACAGGCCATTTTAACAGTGTTGTGCTGCTGGGCTGGCATGGTCTACTGGATCAATAAGACTCTCACAATACTGCAGTATCAGTCAATTTGTGGAAGTTCTTATATGCTAACACAACAGTTCTATAAAAATCAGATTATTGATCCACCTGCATTAGAGAAAGAGAAAGAGACGGCATGCCAAGTTCAATCACCGGCAAAACCTATCATGTTAATATACAAGGATGGAGATCAGAATTCCTCTTGTCCCCAATGTGTGGGAAAGAGACCGTTAATCCAGTTTCTTTAGTTGTCACTTAGATTTAGTTATCTCTGGGAGGTAAAATGATCAAGCACCATTGTTTCCAGGACTTAGTTACAAATTCATGACATTGTTACCCAATTATTTTCAAAGGGCTGCTTATAAGACAAAAACCACAATTTTAAGCACCTCACTGTAGGAAAAATAGAACATCAGAAGATGCAGCTATTCTGAAGCTTTCAACATGGAACCATTTGGACTAGCAGGCCTTTTACTGGTTCATCAAGATTCATCACTGCAGCATGGCAGGGATGTCTTGTCATAGGCATTTCAGTTCCCTTTCCTCTAACCAGAAGAGAGTTCAGATTACTTTTTAATATTCACCAATTGACCTGGAGACACGAACGCAGGGGACAGAGGAGGATAACTTCATCTCTGTGCCCATTCAATCCTACCCTGTCCTCTGAGGCAGCCAATTAGTGCCCTTTTGATGTACTGACTGTTAGATGCAGACATCAGTCTAGGAACCAGACTGGGACCTCCAAACTTGTTTCACAGAGACCACAAACAGTCATCAGACATTAACAAGTTTTGGTCAACGGTGACTTGGGCTGGATTCAAATAAGCAGACCAGAGGTAAAAGGCCCTCTGTCCCAAGACCAACCTGAGTCATTAGTTCCCCCAGTAATGAGTTTGAAAAAAAAAATCACTACAGTTTGAGATGGACTGAGGCACGATTACAATGGAGAACCTGAACACACTGACAGAGTGAGCTTCCTGGAAGGGAGGGGGTGCTCTAGCATGTATCAATCCAATAGGTCACCAAGATACGCAGTCACCCAAAATGGAAGGATTTACAATGGGGTAAAACTAGGTCAACATTTAAAACAAACATGGGGCATCATTTTAAAGATACAAGAGTGCAACTGCACATACAAGTCAAGCATTTACCCAGGCAAATGACTGATTATTCATCTAAACAGACATTTACACACAGATACTTGGTTTGCATATGCAGTTCCACTCACATCTTGAATGTCAGACCTTTAATACTGTGGAAGAAGAATGTTACTGCCACTGTTATTTAGCTATCAGTAAGGACAAGCATTCTCCTTAACTATATTTAATATTAGCTTTTCTGTTTCACTATTGTTTTGTTATGCAACCAGCGATCCTGGGTACCTCTTTTCCTTAGGCTCTGCTGTCAGCATACATAAACTGGTCTCTTCTGTTTTTTTCTACCCTTGGGATTGGTTACATTTAGTGATAAGAGACTATAATAGGCAAACAAACTAAACTGTCCTTGAAACCTGCTACAATTATATAACTGATAAAAGGTATCAGAGCATTTCCACTCTGCTTTTAACAGTTACAAACCTAAGAAGAGATGATAAAAATAATCATATAGAGATATACATGTCTGACTTACCACACAGTCTGCAAAACATTAATGTTTCAGTTAAACTCTGAAACCTTAACTGTACACAAAAATATAGCTCTTTTTCATATCCGATGCTTATTTTCACAGCTAGAGCAGTTTCTTTTCCAGGGAAAATTCTAATTGACGCATAGCAGTCAACTCAACAGAGGTCTATTAAAAATAACATCCAGACATACCTTCACATTAACCAGCAATTCCCAGAGATTGCGAGGTGGCATTACAATAGTGGCATTCAGTTCAATGACATAGCATTTATCAAGGGCTATGTCATGATAGGCAGTCAACCCCTAGATACAAAACAGAGAGATCGTTCTGATTAGTACAGAAGACAAGTAAACTAAAAATGATAAAACCCTGCAAAATGCGATGAAAAAAAAAAGACCCACCACAATAATCCCCTTTAGGGCAAGGTCTTAAGTCAAGTTATTTACAACCGGTCTTAAGCTTTTGCCTTCTCTTATCTATCCACTTCCCTGACAATCCCTTACTACTCTTCCCTTCTATACCATCAAGCACTAAAGCCCTTATGCACATGCGTAACCTTAAACATCCATCCCTGTTTAGCAGTGCTCTTGAGCACGCACCAATAGAGTGCACAAAGGCTCTGCTCGGGCATACAACAAACATATTCAAGTATCTCAGGTAGGCAACATTAGCTCCTGTGGGGTTTACCTACAACTGTATCTTCCATACCATAAAAAGAGCCTT
The DNA here is from genome assembly GCA_007922155.1 of Mesoclemmys tuberculata. Classification (NCBI taxonomy): domain Eukaryota; kingdom Metazoa; phylum Chordata; order Testudines; family Chelidae; genus Mesoclemmys; species Mesoclemmys tuberculata. The sequence goes on along the minus strand of ML675649.1, from coordinate 37,011,711 downwards.
ATCTCCTTCCTCCCATGGTTCATGTGCAGTCACTATTTATTTAAAGCTTTAGCAAAAGGTGCAGCAATCCAATGTGACAGAAAATAATTTTCCAGTTTCTTCTTATTAAGAAAGAATTAAAGTGCCTGCATGTGTGGGTGGAGGTAGGACGGGGGTGGGGGGTCAAGGAGGGTGGCAGACATTCATATCACTGGGATACTATGGACTACATAACCTCAGATAAGCATTGTCTGTAGAAAAAATCATGTCACTGTCATTATGTGCCCCTGTACACTTATGGACCCAATCCTCCAGCTATCCTGAAGCAAAGCTCTAATGATGTAATTAGAGAGATTTACACCAGCTGAGGAACTGGCCCTTTATTCCTTGCACAGCTCAGGAAGTTGCTCCTTGGACTAAGTCTCCATTTAGGTATAAAGGAATTAAAACAAACTTGCAAGAGTCTGCCAATACACTCAGCTGCAAAAATAGTAACAATGTGAGTTTTAGGAAGGGCAGCAGTCCTTCTCATTGTAACAGCCACCAGAAGGAAGCTGAAGATACAATATGAGGAAAGAATGGCCAAGGGGGATTGAGGATGTGTTCTTACTGAAAATAGGTTATTTTCAAACCTACAAAACTAGGAATTCTATGAAGAAAACTCAACGTGTCTTAGTGGTCTATTACACACAGATTATGTCCTAGTGGAATGCAGGTGAGAGAGAGTGCAGCCTGGATTCAGAGCAAGTCATTACACTTCAGATATTTGACATCACTTCTTCTGTAGCTACTGTACCACATGCTACATTCGTTTTTTGAGCAGAACGTAAACAGAAAAGTGAATATTAGAGGGGCTCGCTGGTTGCAGAGCTTTCCTAAGCCTGACTTCTCTCATTACTCCCCAGAACTCTTTATTTGTTCTCTCTCTGCATTGTGGTTTGAGCAACACACACAAGCAGGGAACAGCTGAACTAAATACCTTCAAAGATTTATCTTTATATACAGTTTGTAGGAGGTTACTGAACTGGATCATTACTGAATTTCTGGAATTTAAAAAGATCCCATCTGTATCCATCTGCAGTCATTTGACAGTGGTGGCTCGGCAAGGCCATATGGGAGATACAGATTCAGTGTCCAGTTATGTGCTATCTGTGCTGCTGGAGTGGGAAGTTAAACAGAAGCAACTCACTTAAACATCAAGAAAAAGGCTGTGCAGTCTAACATTGACAGAAACCTCTGATCAATTATGAACTGATGCCAATGGACTCAAAGGATTTCTGCCCAGTAGCACTAAACTGAAAGGATGGTGTTGTCACAATACCTTCAGAAAGTAAAACAATAGAAAAAGAGGGGGGGGGGAGAGTCTTAGAACTCTAACAGGAACTTGGAGGCACTTCGAGAAGAGTCCAGAGTGTGCAGCTTTTATGAATATGATCTCAATGCAATATTTAGGACTTAAAGGTGCATCCAAACTCGTAAGTTCAAAAATAAAAATATGAGAGATAATAAATTACTTTGAGCAACAAATTAGTCCATGGAACTCGGTGCTCATTGATATTGAGGCAAACAACTTGGAATATTTTACATAAAGTCACTGTGGGAACAGTACCACTGCTCATATTTCAGGGCATAACATGATTACCATCAGATGATCAGGAACATCTGTGCTCAGAAACAAATTTCCTCCATGGTTTAATATTACACAATTAGGTGATTAAGCTTTTGTGCCTTCTTCTAAAGCTCCAGTCAGGGGCAGGATCCTGGTGGATCATTAGTCAGTGCTGGTATGTCACCTCTTACATTCTAACTATAATAGAGAGAAATCGTTGTCTACTGAAATTCCTCACCCGCTGGAAATCATGGATTATGTCTGCAGGGTCACTCCCCCCAAACTGAGGCACTGGGACATTGATCTGCTCATAGTTCTCCTCAAGGTAAATCTTCACATCCTCTTGCAACTCCAGCTGCCCCTTAAACGGCGAGTAGAGAGAATCTTCATAGAGGATCTCACAGTGGAACTCGCTCTCCCGGGGAAGTCGTGGAAACTAGATCAAAGTGGAGACGGAACACACACACCCCATTACAAATCTCATTAAGATATGATGCTTAGCATGGCACTGAAGGAAGAACCAAAGAAATGCCACTAAGCACATTTCACAGATACATGTTCCTGAGAACATTTAGGAACAAGCCTGTTTTATTAGTCAGGTCAGTGCAGCACAAAAACACCCCTCATTAGTATCTGTTGCAAGTTTTACAGAAGCAGCAGAGACCTCCCACCCACCACACAAACCCAAATGGAACACAGTTTACAGCCATGTCATCTTCCTCCACAGAACAGCTACTGTTGCTATAAACATAAAGGTTATTCTAACTGAACTTGCAGTTTGCACACTGCAATGCACCAAAACAATTAGGAATTTTCTACTTCACTGCAAACATGGCTTTACTTTATCCAAATTCATTACAAGCAGGCACCACTGGCCCCATTTGTTCATTAACTTAAGGCATACGAAAACACGCAAGATGAAAGGATGGAGTCTGAGCACCATGACCAGATGGGCAAACTGTAACCATCTGAGACCTTGCACATAAAGCCACACAGGCTTGATGCCAATAAGCACCACTGTCAATGTTTAATGGGCTTCCTCATTTTACTGGATATAAACGATCTTTTGCTTTTACACACAGCGCACAATGAAGATGTCTAATATAAAGTCTTGACTTAATCATCTGACACTTAGTGCTATTCAGCAAGCAGACCCTTTTGTTTAGATATCAGTGATATTGGATGTTGTCCACCACACAGTCAACAGTCAGCTTATATGTTATGTAAAATCAAGTCTTTTGTAAGCAAATCGCTACGTAAAAAAACCCAGAAACTCTGTCACTGGGTAAAATGTGAAAAAAATCATAATAAATTTGTCAAGAGGTCATGAGTCATTTTATAAAAATGGGTGAAGATAACGTATTTATATATCTGAAAATGAAGATTAGAAATTAATTTTGCTGCAAGGAAATTTACTGAGCAAGGGTGCATATAAAAGACTAGATTGCTGAGTGGATAAAAGCTGGCAACGTAGATCCTGCAGTCCTTAGAGAATTAATTTGGTAATAGCTATTCAGTAGATAGCAGTCGTCATCACAAAGCCACTATACATCTATGACTGGGGGTATTTTTGGCTAGAAATTCAGCTAGCAAGAAAGCTATGCACTCTGCCTCTTAAAACAAGGGCAGGGGATTTTTTTTTTTTAAACAAAGTGTGCGAAATAGAAATGGTTGGGGGAAGGGAAGTCGTTCTTTCTGCTTCAGCACAGGCACAGAATGAACAGAATTCGCCACAAGAACTCAATCAATGCATTTTAGCCTTGAATCTCCTTTAAGCGGAAGCCATCAATCATACACAAATCTGGCTTCTTATTTTATGCGGACAACTTATGTAGACACAAGTAGGGATCTGATTCTAGGTTTTGGGCACTAATCAACTATAACTTCCCCTCACCCTCACTTGTTGAGCTTCTCTCCCTTATCCATCTATTGGCCAGTTTCCTGAGCAATCACCTCTGTCCTTTCTTCCATGCAACCTCCTATGTATACTTTGACCACCTGAATTATCCACAATGCCCTCCCCCCTCGGCTTTTAAGATCTCTCTCTCAAAAATCCCACTTTGAATATGCTGCCTACAATAACTTGAAGATTTGTACAGAAAATCCCTTTGTTGTCTCCCTTTCCCTGACTTCTGTCTACTTGTCTGTCTCATTCATTGACTGAGAGCAAGCAGCAACAGTCAACCAATAGGGTAGAAATTTTCAAGTCAAGCTTGAAATAGCTGACAGGTTTTGCCCTAAAACTGTAACTACAGATAAGCTAAATTCCCATGTACCTCAAAGCAACTGAATTCTGGTTGGCCCACCCAACACACAGAGCCTAACAGTCAACAAAAACTATATTTTACAAGTCACATTTTCAACAAAATAATATGACTAATTCCTCAACCTGAAACATTTCTAGGGAAGTATTAGATAACACTAATTGAATAGAGGGGTTTTGTTTAAATTAACTCCGCCCTGCCATGATATAGAAGGGCTGAACATTCAAGACATTTCAGAAAGATCCCAGATTTCTATTAAATACCATGATATCGGGAAGCAGTGGGGCTCAGTGGATAGAGCACTCAACTGAGATGTGAGTTCTAATCCCAGCTTTGTCACTACCCTGCTGAGAGACGTGACTAAGTCATTTCATATGTCTATGCCTGGTGCCCCTGTCTTGTCTATTTAGATTCAAGCTCTTTGAGGCAAGCACTGCCTCTCTCACTATGTCTCTATAAAGAGCGTGGCACACTGGAGCCCCCATGCACTACTGTAATATAAATAATATACCAATCTCTTTCTAGAGTTGAGGGCAATCAGACTACGTAATAGAAAATCATTTTTCCCCCAAGGATGGATTTTTAAAGGGACCCTCACTCATGAACATTCTTTGCAGCGTATTGAACAGCTGCTGTTTAACTGCTGTGTACTTAGGCTAGGAAGGAGGCACCTAAAATAAGGCATCTAATTCAACTGGAGCTGGGCACCTAACTCCCAGAGGCTCCTTGGAAAACCCACACTCATTTTCCAATAGCATTTCCCATTGATGTGTACTACAATAGGGCTAGAAGCTAGGCACTGTACATACAGATTACAAAGAGTCTCAAACTCCGTGTTCCTTCTACTCCCTTCTGACAAAACACTCCTTAAAAATGGTTTATGACTAAGAACAGGAAAGTTATGTTTGTGATAAAGGAGTGACAGGACATTTACATACGCCCTGGAATAGCAAAAGGCTTCTGGACAGTGTATTCCTGCTATTCCATATATAGATCAGGTTGTATAGAGCCATGCCCATTTTGTGTCCACCAAAGTCAGTGTAGTTGTAGATGTGGACACACACAGCCCAACGAGAATTGGCAAGAGCCATGTCTATTTGCAAATAAGCTCAGACCTGCTTCATATATTTGGCGAGGCACCTACTTTGCACATGCACAAGCACATGCACACAAATGCACAAGAATCTACTTGCTGGAAATCAGTCTCATAACTTTGAAAATTATCTTAAGCAACTTCGAGTATAAAGATGCATATAAATACGTACTGCTCCTGCTTTGTGTGTACTGAATGATGCAATGGGCTGTATCAAATGTAACTGATAGTCACAAGTCAGGTATATGGATAGCTTAAGCAAAGCCAGTTATATTGTGACACGGTACAGAAAAATTGTCTAAAGTTTAATACTGCAAGAAAAAGTTCTGTTGATTTTGGAAAGTCTTCATGTACTCTTCAGGGCAGGGACTGTCTCTTATTGTGTGTCTGTGCAACGCCTAATTCAATAAGGCCCTGTTCTAGGTGCTATGAGAATAGTTTCTTTTTAAAAAAAAAATAAATGAAGCAGCTGTTCTGGCTGCTTAATTTTTTTTTGGAAGGCAGCAACAGGACTGTAATTTACAGACTGTATAGTACCTGGGTAATGAAGAAATATCTGTAGACATACATGGATGCAAACACAAGGCCCAGGAGCAAAATAATGATGCCCATAGTCAAGTAGCATAACCCACTGAGAGATGACCTCCTTGGTTGCACTGGGGGAGGCTGCTCCTCCTGTGAAAAAGGACAAAAAAACATTATTCAGATGATGTAGGAGGAAATCAAAAAAACAATACATGTTGTTTAAAGCCTATGCATGGTATGACGCACAGCCAATAAATGCAGATCAGAGTCTTTCAGAGTAATTTCACATGGGTAGCCTGGGAATGTCATGTGACACTATCATTCCAGTGTGGATTTCAAAGAGTAATACACATTTCAGACCTTCTCTTATATACCTTGCTCTATGTAAGCTAGTCAAATTCCAAAGAGTCACAACTTTTTATTTATTTATAACAACAACAAAGCAAACAGGAAAATTATATAAATAAAAGTCATGAAATAAAGTGCCTGATAAACTTGTGTTTTTCTCCCATATCTGTGTACAAGTTTCCTTTCAAAACTATGAAAATCAACAGCAGAGTGGAATTTTTCAGAGATAGTCCTTGGAGTAAATAAAATAGAGGAGAGTGACACACCTGTTTTAAAGAGCTTCCTAAGGAGAGGTGTGCAATGATTTTCCAATGGTTTTATCAACCATCTGTGTTTATAATATTACCCTAGCTTGCAAGCATCATATTCCAACACATCTTTAACACACATTCAAAATACATAGGGTTTAGAACAAAAGAAAAGTTTGGAAGCTAAATCAACTTTCATGTTTCAGGGCATTAGCCAATTTCTGGCAGGGATAAGAAGAAAATTTCCATAAGTATAGGCTATTCAATTGCCCACATCAGAGACTTTAGCACTTTCCTGGGAAGCAGCCGGCACTGGCCATTGTTGGACACAGGATATTTGACCTGATGGACCAATCTGGATCATGTCCAGTAATTCCTATAACCAAACCCCAGTCTCCCCTCCCCAACCCTCTACAACATTAAGCTTGAGGACACATGGACGTTTAGGTTTCTGGACCAGTGGATGGAAATTGACAGGCAGACTTAAAGATGCTGTGAGAATTTTTTTTTTTTTAAATCTAGCCCCTTTTTGTATCTAGAATCTAAATAAAATAAATGATGCTCCAGGCTCTGGGATTCATTGTGTGGAAGAATGACCAAAATCCTAATGACACGTGAGTGCGAGCATCTCATATTCTCCCACATATTGTTTACATTCTTCTTTTATGTAGAGTTCCATGTTAACGTCAAGATCCATTACAAATTCAAAGGAAAAAGGTGAGAGTTACCAAAAACAGTAGTTAGGGGGATGATTAACCATTCAAACAGAAGAATTAAACAAGCCACAGTAAGAGCTGTCAGAGTTTCCTTCTTCCCCACCAGAAGAAATAAAAAGAATTTTGACTTGAGACCCATCCCATCCCACTTCCTCCACTACTGAACTGGATGATTCCAAGCTCCCAAAGGAAAGAATGCTGTTTCCTGGGTGAAACTTGAGCAGCCTCGATAACAATTCTTTATCTTATTTGGAGTCACTGGAGCAGATTCTTGCTTGCTCTTTTGTTCCCTTTGTTCTCCTCAGGCTGGCTCTCTCTATCTTCCTAGCTGGCGATTCCCTTGGTATAGCATAGGCCAGATGAAATTACAATGTTGTCAGTTCCTTGACCTACACCATCCTCTCTACAACCTCCAGTGCAGAGGGGCATGTGAGGAAGAAGAGAACAGTTGACAGCTGGTGTATGTTAGAGCAGCCTCTAGTCTGCCCTAACTTTTCTCCAGGACAATGGCTGCCTATAGAATTAGAGACCTGTCCCTGGCTCTGAGAGCCCCACCTTCATCATGCCAGCCAGCAAAGAATCTGACCCTAACTTATTAACTTCATTTTTATACAAGTTCACTGCATGATTAATTCCCAGCTGACATGAACCAGACAGATAGATATTCTACTTTTCTGTTATTATTACTCAGACAGGTATATCTGCGAAGACAAGAAAGCTGAGTGGCTTCAGAACTGCAATCCCCAAGCACCTCCAGGAAAAGCTAACCAAAATTTATTTTCCCCACTTACTTGCACAACACTTGCAATACACTGCCAACTCCCAATGCTGTGGGATCAGTGCATAATCAATGCTTCACTGCTTCTTCAGCAAGAGAGTAGGGAAGCTGAAGAAAACTATTTTAAGCTTTCCTCCCTCACTGAGGAGACTTTTCAAAGCAATAGCTACTAGAAACCAAACTATCAAACTATCATAGCTACTAGAAACCAAACCAAAGGATCTCTACCAGCAATGCTGAGGTAGGAAAAACATGCTACATGGCAACTGCCTTGAAAAAACAGACTTCACTGAATATTAATGATCACATAAATGATGCAAAGATTATGGGGGAGAAAAAAATTGCTGTCATGCTACTAAAACTTGAGCAACTACAGCCAAGAAAAACATTAATGCTTATGAGTAAATTACTTAAAAAGGGTGCCAGGCTCCTCTAATAGATAATGCATCTACAGCTTTCTCAGCATGTGGGTGCTAACACTGTATGGAGATGATGAGCTAGGGCCTGAGCAAGTGGAGAGGATTCAGAAATATCAAGGCAAATAAAATTCTCACTTAGAGTGTTTTCACCAGAAAAATGATTGAACTTGGCAAATTCCCCTCCTGTTTGTCTCTTCATATTGCAGCAAGAACAGACTTGCTCCATGAGGGGAAGATGCCTATAGCAGGCTGATCTCTCTAGCACAAGCACGTAAGACAAGATGGAATTTTGATCTCTGCAAAGCACCCCGTGGCAAGAAAAAAATGCTTGGAATTTTGCAAAAGAAAAAAAAACTTGCTTGCTTCTGGAGAAGCAAAGAAACCATGAAAGAGTAATGAGTACTAAGAATAATAATAATGAAGAAAGTAATAATAAATAAGAAAGTAAGAAGTAAAGAAGAAAGTAAGAGTAAATGAGGAAAGAAACTGACTCACCAGCAGTCATGTTCTGGTGGAGCAAGGTTGAGCCAGAAAAGTTGAAGACACTGCCTTTCAGTGAAAGGGGAACTATTAACCATGGTAAGGCAAAATACATCGTAGAGATCACTTGCCCCACGAGTCATCTCAGTTTGCATCTAGTTATTTTAGACCAACAGATTAAAACTCAGACAGTGAGAAGCAACATCTGTCAATACGAACAAACTGACATTTATGTGATTTTAAATTATAATCTGTATTTGAGCTGCTGGGCCAGAGGCAGAGTCACTTATCACACAGACAGAATGAAAGCTCTTGGTAAATCTAGTGTACAACCTCCTTTAATAGCGGTTTAACCACATCTTTACACTTTAGAAAAAGAATCCACTGCTTCCTCTATTGGGCTATCATACTGCTAGAGTCATAAGGTATGTATGTTCTCAACAACATGGCTATTTCTACGATTACAAATGAAAATTACCCATTAAACTCTCTTTAAAAAAAATTAATCACAGCTGATTCATTAACAGATTTTTGCTCTGAGAATGTTTAATTCCCTAACAACAAGAGCAGTTTTTCCTTTAACTAATCATAATATGAAAAAAGCCAGTCCATCTCAGAATTAAATATAGGGAAAGCACACACCTCAGAAGGAACCAGTACACCATAGATCTGCCCAGTAACAAACCATGCTCAATTAGATTAGTCACTGCAAGTTTTGCTGATCTAGCATTCTTCCCACCTTTCATAGTTCTGGTATTGGGAAGCATTTAAAATAATAAAATAGAACAAAAAGTCTTCCAGAAAAAGGACTACTCTCTTGGAAGGTCAATATTATAACTCAACAAGGTTAAAAATGTCAATATTTAGTGTGCACATTTCTGTTCATCAAGAAAAAAAAGGGTCCATCTAATGTTTAGATATGCAATACAAAATGTTCAGTCAGATACTCTTCTTGTAACAAACCCCCTCTATCAACCTTTGTTCCATGTGTATAGATCTATCTGGAGAGTAGGAAAAGGGAGAGAGAAATTTTTATGGAGAATCTGGGTAGGGTATTTTAGTTCTGTGCAGTGACTCCATTTTTTCATGGTTAGTTTTTACTAAAAAAAAAGTTTGCAACATCCACCCAGAGCTACGGATGGACACATTTTAAACAAATCAAAATAAATATACATTCAGAGTGTGCACAGAACAGGTATTAGTTTGATTCTCTAAGGTAGAAACAGATGTGAAAAAATGACAGCTGTGTAAATAAAGAACATTTTCTGACAGGGTTAGTGTCTATACACTATACAGGCAAAAAAGGACGAAAAATAAAGATGTCTCTAGCTTATAAGAAGTCACAGAAGTGACGGCTGTAATTTCAGTTCTTATCCTCTGGGAAATATAGTCCAGACACATTAAGTTCCTTCTTCCATTCTAGCTTCTCGACATTGCCACATATTTAATGTTGATGGGGACTGGGGAAGTCAGACTTTTGCTACGTTCTACAGGATGCTTTTACCTACATTTCTAATGCCAGACTGCAGCATTATATAATCCTGGCTCCCTACATGACAAGTGACAAGTTATCAAGGTTTAGGATCCTGTAGAGATAGGCAGAACTATTTTACTGTCTTATGCAAGGCATCAGACAAGATGGGTCTCGTTAGTTCAAGCCCAGGAGCAGTCTGAGGGGAAAGAGTGACCTTGAGGCAGAAAGAGAAGGGCCATGAGGGAGAAATCTTCAGAGCAAGCCAAACTGAGGAGAAAGAGCAGACTGACAGTCATCTTAATAGCAAAGGCAAACCACAGGAAGGGGATACCTGTTGGATGCTAACCCAGAGCATCTGCTGTGAAGGCTCTAACCACTGACAGTAAATCACACGAGAAGCGTCTGCTGTGTGACTACCTCATTGTCCCCAATGTCTCTGGGATTTCACTACATGCTGATAATACTAATTTAACATTGCAACAGAAGACACACAATCTAGTCGTACAATGAAGGTCACTGTAGTGAGCAAACCACACATTGAATTACTGAAGAAGAACAGAGCAGAGCCCAGGACACCATTACTGAAAAAAGAACCAGATAGTTTGGGATAGGTCTGCATCACGGACTGAGCAGTAAGCTTACACTGTTCATTGCCTTGATGGAGAGGAGCACAAGCACATTTTCCCCTCAGGCGGGGGGAACCATTCATTACTAAACAAGAGTACTTGTGTCTCGGCTTTTGCCCAAGCATTCCAGTGAACACACTGCACGGCACCGGGGTAAAGAGAGACAGTCTAAAGGAGCAGGCCTGAAAAACCAGCCTCCCTGACTTTGGTTTGATCTGCAGGCATGCACGCTCTGCAGATATGGCCAAGGACACTGAAATATACAAGAATTCCTGTTTTCTCCTGAACAGGCTCCCTGGTGTGATTCAGTGCTCTGACTGCGCACAAGAACAGGGCAGAGGAGTGGGGTGTGTGTACAGAATGGCATCTCTGATTTACTGTCAAGGACATTTCCATGGACATGAAGTCACAGGCTGATTTGGGGAATGTGCTTAAAATCAGGGCAGATACAAAAATCCTATTTCTTTGTTTGAGGTTGTTCTTTTAATTTTAAACAAACGTGCAAGAGGCTTAAGGGAGAAAAGGTCAAGATCATCAGTGTCCTGTTTACCTTTTTATGAACACATACAGCAGTACCACCTATGGGCCAAACAGGTCAGGGCTCAGTTGTGCTAAGCATTGGACAGGCTCTGTAAACACAGTGAATGACAGATCCAAAATGTAAAGAGTATCAGAATGGGGAAACAATCAAGTAGGACTCATGCTAGGTTTTGCAGGTCCTCAGGCAGAATTCCATAAACCATAGCAAAAATCTGGGATGGGAGGGTTAGACAGTTGAGTAGGTTGGGTTTGCAGCAGTTGGAAGTGTGGGGCAAGGGTGCTTCTTATTACTGAAGGAAAGTGGGGGGAACAGAGAGAATCAGCTGGATAGTTGCAATTAGGAGAGACTGGATCTTAGTGAGTTCTTTAAGGTGAGGGGTGTTGCCAGGCTATTTGAGAGGGGGAAGTCCTGGATACAAGCTAGGGTAGGGAGTTGGCAAAGCAAGGCTCCTCCAAAACCATGAGGATGCAGTGCAGCTACAAGTTCAGCATGTGCCTGGCCAAGAAACTAAGTATCTAGCTACAAAGATTTTTAAAATAATTTCTTTGTGGCAGGGACTGTCTTTTTGTTCTGTGTTTGTACCACACCTAGCACAATGGGGTCCTGGTCCATGATCGAGGAAGCTAGGCAGTACCACATACCAATAAATAGTCATAACAAGACTAATGCACGCTTGCCACATGCAAATACTCATGGTGTGCACCAATCTGTCTGCTTGAAATGGAAACTTAAAATGGGGATAAGGCTCCCCAGCAACACAGGAACAGATGGCAGTTTACAGGAAGGTAAATAATATCCATTTCTTTACAAGTGCATCAAGCAGTCATACATACTTCCCCTCTGAGCTCCAAAAGGGAGTATGCAGCAAATCTGTACGCTTCTCCTGCGGCATGCTTCCACCACGGAGCTTGGGGGCTTGCACATTGGCTGTACATTCACATCACACACACAGCTGCAGAAGAAAGGGACATCTGGCAATAAAGAATAGGCAAGGACACATAAAGGGAAAAGAGGAACAGAATACAAAGTGCAACATAGGTTTCTGCTAACAGGATCGCCGTTAGTGTATTGCAGACAGCACATTCATCACCTCATGTTACAAGAAAGCATCCTCCCTAGGTTTCCCATGCCTGATGTAGATGGGCTCTAACATAACTCAGTCCCCTTTGGGTGGGAGAATGGTGGAGCTGAATCAGGCTTTTAAAATTTTGGAGCTAAGGTTGAAGTAAGAAAAAGCAGAACGAGGACAGGAACCTCCTCAAATCTCAGACATTCTTATGCAAAAACCAGGAGTGGTAGGGTAAAAAGGATGGATTTATGGAAAAGGTACAGGACCAAGAGTCATGAGATCTAGATTCCATTACTGGCTCTGCCAGTGAGTTCATGAGTGACCCTGTGCACATCACTTTGCCTTTCTGTGTCTCAGTTTTCCCATCTTATTACACCTATATCTCAGGAATGTGGAAAAGTTTAATTAAAGAGATTTCCAGAAGCACAAAAGGCAGTTAAGATTCCAACACCTACTGACTTTCCATGGGAATTGTACACCTTGGTGTCCTTTGTGCCTTTGAACATCTCCCCCTAAATGTCTATAAAGTCCTTTGTGATCCTTGGCCTAGAGAACTAGAGTATTATTGACAAAGCACAGTTCTGTAATGCCAACCGTGAGCTTGGTCTTTAGCTTTGCTTATGAATGTTACAAAGGGATTATGAAAATATATCAGGTTCAACCTCTCCTTCCTAATGACCGCGTTCTGGGGATGATAAATGAAAGTGAAGAAACAGAAGTTGTGCCATGTCACACTTTACACCTCTCATAAATCATACCCCACCTGAGTCCTCTACCTGAGATGGATTTAACTTCTGCCCTTTTCTTGTACCTGTCTCTTTGGCTTTTAAAATAGTTCTGCCTGCCTTATCAGTTGCTACCAGCAGATCAAAACATGGGACTATAACAACTTCCCCAGAAAAGAGTTAAGGGCATTCAGCACTTCAAAGCTTATCGCTTTTTAGTACAGCACTCTACTTCCACCAGAATGACATCTAATTACATAGAAGAATTTATTACTTTCCCCTGAAATCTTCTGCTGGGGATTCAAGACATTCCCCTTTCATTTTGGTGTTATCTGCAATTACTTTAAAATAAACAGATTCCTCTTGATAATGCAATATTAAAATTAGCTGAAGTCAAATACACTTATATGTATTCATCTGTTTACTGGACTTGTCTATTTCTATACAACTCTTTTCTTTGCTTTTATGTATTTATGTGCTATTCAGATTTGGAACACTTTGTCCTAGATCTATCAGGGTTTAGTGGGTAAGAGAGACAGCCTGACAAACGTTCTAAATATCATCCCAAAAAGGGTGCACGTTTGGGAGATTAAAAATAATATATTTTGAAACTGAATTGAAGGTAAGGAGAAAGATTATACAGGAGTAGAAAATTAAAGTGGGATGCAGCTTTGAGGGGAAACAACAGTCAACAGATAATCTGAAAGGCAGCGTAGTATCTACAGCAATACTGACGATCTTCACAGACTAGTTTGTTGTCATCATTTTAGACCAGTCTGTATTCTGGAAGTGTAAGGTACGGAACTGATCACAGACAGACTGTAAACCATGGGAACACACACCAAAATGTAACTTTGGAAAGAAATACAGATTTACACAATAGTGCAATTTTCTAATTCTGGCAACCAAAGGTCAGTGCCAATTACAGGAAGAGATTAACAGTCACGCTACCCATACCCAGCATTTGCAATCATCATGTGTCCAATTTCTCCAACATTAGCAACCACTTAATGGAATTTTAAAAAGGACTGTATGAAAAGCACCTTCATTGACTTTGGGAAGAAATAAATAGATTTAACTACTTGTGAGTCTTTCAGCCATAGTGCACATAGTAGCAATGGTCAGACCTCAGAAGGTTCAGAAAATCTCTAGCATACTTACTTAAATCTTTTAGATCTTCCTAAGGAAAAAAATGTTCACCTCAGAATGCAAGCCCTTCCTCTTTCCAACACCAAAGCATACTTTATTTCATTTGGTGGAAAGTCACAATTCCTCCAGTCCATTGCCTTCATACCCTAAGACTTTGGCAATGGGATTGTATATTCAGTATCAGTGCTTTCCATATTTAGAGGCATGATGGAGTTCAGGGAAGTACCAAGGAGTAATCTACACCATAGGCGCTGAAAGCAAATATCTCTGGGAGGAGCTAGCAGTGGAGTAGTCATTCAAGGTTCAGTGTCACAGAGGGCAGCCAATTAGATACAGGAATTTTCAAGAAGAAAATCTAGTGGGGTGCAGATAAGGAATGGGCTGATGAATTAATGGGGGAAGGGTATTTTTAAAAGGCATATTTAAGAAGGCCAAGATCTACTGTAGGTGAAATTTCTTCTGAACCACTAACAGTTTCCCACACTATGAAAAGGGTAAGTGCTCCTGCTTTCTACCATGAGAACTGGTTATAAGCAGGTAGGAAAGGCCAGTGACAAACAGAAATGGCGAGTGACATATAAGAGCAGGAGACAGTGTCTTGAATATTGCCCTGAGCGTGACCCAGAAGTGTCAGTGCAGCAATACTAAGAAGGATCCCTGAATATCACTATTCCCTGTAGCAAAACAAAGGATCAGGACGCCTTATGGACTGGGAACCATTTTTAATGGTCTGATTTAGAAATGAAAAAATATTGCATCACAGTTTCCAAGGCAACCAATCTTCCTGTGCAAAGCACTTAGACAGGATGTTTGTACAGGGTAGGTAAGCAGTATTTCCACTGAGAACACAAACAGTGGCTTTCTGACTCAGGTGTAGGAGACAAAAATAGACTGCTATAATTAGCAGACTATCACATTCAAAGGCAAAAAGGTCCCAATTAATTAATCTAATCACATCTTTAAACAATACAGTGCCACATGACTAGAAACAAAATGTAACCGCCTGTCTCTAGCCATTTAGCTGCAATGTGAATTAGAATATCACCATTAACAGCTAATTAACTAAAACATAGCTTTGTTGCTATAGGACAAAGACAGAAGGATTTTAAACATTCTGCTTAGTACTTGTGAGCTTCAGAGTTGTGTAATCATGTTTTCATTCTCTCCCATCAGTAAAAAAGGGGATATTTAACCCTCTCTCTTCCCCAACCTGTACTTCCTTCAAAGATTCCGGGAACCAAGAGGCTGTTACATTTTTCCCCTTAGCATACAGTAGGGGATACTTGTTTTATTTATTTAAATATATATTATTAGTAGATGCATGACGGTTTTCAGCTGAAGTTTTACAGCTTCCCTCATTGTTTCCCAGGAGAAAAAAACCATGTAACGCATTAGCAGCACCAACAAAGCCCCACATAGAATAAGCCTATTCTGGTAAGAATCTTAGCTGTATCTCCAAGCCCTATGTAGAATAGAAGTGAAAACAGAAGAAAATAAGTGATTGTGGTGAAGACTTAGGTTTGAAAATTTATGCCTAAGGTGCTTACCGTTCGGCTCTGCTGGCCATATTTAAGCATCCAAATAAAAGTGGCCTGATTTTCATAAATTAACAGGAACAGCAGACATACACACGCACGCGCAAACACAAAAAAAATCAGACCAATTCTATTTAGATGCTTAGGTATGGATTTAGGAGCATGACTTTGCATATCTATGTTTGAGAAATTTGGCCTTAAAAATGAGAAAAATCCCTTATCCAGTACATGCAAACAAGAAAAACTATTCAGTGTCAAAATGCCAAGATAAATACAAATCAGGCAGCTCCCCCCGTTTGTGGAGACCTTCTGTTGAAACAGCCTGCTAATCTTTACAAACACAAATACCACAACAGATCATGTATAACCCAGACAGCGGGCTTTTCTGCACTTAAAATGCTACAACACAACTGCAGCACAGCACCACTGCCGTAGCACTTCAGTGTAGACATGACCTATGTCACTCCGGGATGTGGATTTTTTTACACCCAAGCAACATAGCTGGATTGACCTAGTTCTCCAGCGTAGACAAGCTCAAAGACTTCAGAAATACCACCCTTTTTTTGTCTGACTGTACAAATAACGCCAAAACAAAAGCCAAGCAGGTTACTGACTTACTACAATGTGCTAATGAATTTTACAGAAGAAGAAAAGGCTCTGTAGTCTTGATGTTTTTGGAAAAAGACAATATGCCAGAAAAAAATCCCACCATCAAAAGGTTTTGCATTTCATCTGAAGTGATTCATCTCTGCCAGTGTTTCTGAATCCTGAGGGGGATTTTTTTTTTTTTTACATTAGCAATAAGGCATTTCATTGCTTTGTTGTATCAACAAAGCTAGCAATGCTTTTCCCATAGACTCCGAGTCCCATTAATACACATCTAGGGCCAAAGAAACAATTTAAGAACAATACCAACTTTTGCACCTCTGTAAAGATATAAGCTGAGATTTTCAAAAACAATTGGTGATTTTGGATGCCTGTTTTTCAGCACTCAACTTGACATACTGTAAAAAGGGGCCCAGCTGAGGTCACCCCTTCCCCAGCACTGTGCAAGGGAGATCCCCTCCCGGTCCAATGCGAGGTCCTAGGTGGCGCGTCTCCCTTCCTCCCCAGCACGTGGGCTTAGGAAAAAGCTGCAAAGAGGATCCAGCCAGAGGCTCCAGCCATTAGAGACAGAAGTGGCCAAAGCAGGGACCTTTGGTCCTTCGGGGTATGTCTACACACTGCACACTCACTAAGCCCAAGCTCTGACTCAGGTTTAAGCCCAAACCCCATTTCCATCCACATACAAGTCAGTCTGACTCGGGTAAGCAAGAACCCAGCTGTGCCCTAGGACCCTGCTAGGAAGGTGGGTCAGAGCCCAAGTCCCAATAGGACTCAGGTCCAAGCCTTGTCATTTTGCAGAATCGATGTGGGTCAAGCCACAGACCCGAATCAGAATGTCTGTGTAATGCAACATGGACACATTAGCATAGCTGAGACACCTGCATTCAGCAAAAGTAAGCCCAGGTTTACAACACAGAGTTAGTGTATAAGCACAGGCTTGGAAACACAAAGTCCACAAGCACTGGTCCCAATGTTACTTCTCTTACCATCTTCTCTGTGCCCTCACCTCCCTCCTTGCCTTCAATGCCTCCTCTCCCTTCCCTTAACTGATCCCTTCCTAACTAAACTCACTCAAAAAAACCCAAAACATGATATTTGCTGCCATTACTCTGTTCACTCTGCTTGTCTGTTCCCCACCCTGTGGTGGTCATGTCTAACAAGACTGTAAGCTCTTCGGGGCAACAGCCATCTTTCTATTCTGTGTTTGGACAGTCTCACAAAGGAAAGTGAACCTTCCCTGTAACATCATGCATGTGCAAAGAGACAGCAACACAAAAGCAGATCACTTGCAAAAATGAATCTAAGGACAATGCATCTTCCTTAGAAAGAACTCAGATATTTTTTCTGATCTATAATTTGTGTTTTCTTATATAGAACTAAACAACAATGCATTATAATAATCCAAACACCTGACTCCTGAAGAAGTCATTGACATATGGACAGATAAAAATACACAGTATACAACTATCTTTCTCCGGCAAATGAAAAAGACTTAATACACAAGTGAGGGGAAAAAGAGCAGCAACAGCACTCTCATTTTATGGTTCCCAGACTTTATGGAGAGGTGGCAATCCAATTAACACCTTTATGGGATTAAAAAGAAAAGGTTTACCATGACTCCTGTGTTTAAACTGAGTTGAACACAGAATCTGATTCACTGTCTCCACCTTGATAACCTACATGTCCCTTTTGAGAGACGATCTATTGGAACCACAAGAATGTTGATCACTTGTCGATGGCTCAGGAGTGCAAGAGACAAAAATTTCACAGGAGCTGCTCCCACCCGAAGGAGGGAATTCAAGCCAAATGAGACACACTGAATAACCTCAGTGTGTTCAGAAAAACTACAAAGCCCATCTCTTTCACTTAGCTCTTCTGCAACAAGTAGACAAGACACGTACCCCACTCTCACACAAACTGCTCCAAAAAAGTCCCACTACTTAACTTGTAAAGCTATTTTGCCTACAAGACAGGAAAGAAGAGACTGCTGTTATTTCTAAATACTTGGGCGGTGCTCAAATGCCACAATGATGGGAGCCATATAAGTACCTAGTTAGAAATGCTTATTAGAGATTTCTATCTCAGCTACTTATTCCAGCTGTAGTAATACACTGGAATGAACAATGGAATGGAATTGTCAGAGAAAAATAATATGAGAGAGAGATTTCAACAAGATATAACATGATAAATGTATTTTGGGTCTGGTTTGTAACAAGAGAACCACAGGACTTTAGACCAGCGGAGACTACTTTCTAATATGGTACTTAGAAATCTTTGTAAGGAGGGGAAATCCAAAGAAACCCACCACAGCAACAATTCAAAAAAAGGAAATACAGAAAACGAGGAGGCTAGTTAAATGGAAATTAAAAGGAAGTCACACGAGCGTAAAGCCTGCAAGCTGCATGGGAACTTTTAAAAAACATAATAGAGCCTCAAACTATATGTATATCCAAAATGGGAGGGAGAACAGTAAGAGTATCCAAAAAATGCTACCATGGCTAAACAGAATAAAAGAGGGGGTTACAGACTAAAAGGCATCCTTTAAAAATTGAAATTCAAATCAAACTGAGGAAAATAGAAAGAAAAACATTGGCATGTCAAGTGTAAAAGTATAAATAGGCAGGCCAACGAATTTAAAGAGCAAATAGCAAAAGACACAAAATTAAAAGCAAAAGTATAGCAGCAGCAGAGGGGCCACTGGACAACTGAGGTGCTAAAGGAGTTCTCAAGGAAGACCAGGCCATTGAAGAGAAGCTAAATAAATTCTTTGCCCCGATCTTCATTGCACAGGATGTGAGGGAGAGCTCCACACCTGAGAGATTCTTTTTCTATGACAAATCTGAGGAACTGTCCTAGACTTAGGTGTCAATAGAGGAGGTTTTGGAACAAATTGATAAATTAAACAGCAGTAAGTCACCAAGACCATATTCACCCAAGAGTTTTGAAGGAACTCACATGAAACTGCAGAGCTACTAACTGTGAATCACTATCATTTAAATCAGCCTTTATATCATATGACAGGAGGATAAGTAATGCAATGCCAATTTTTTAAAAAGGCTCCAGAGGCAATTCTGACAATTACAGATCACCTTCAGTACCAAACAAACTGGTTGAAACAATAGCAAAGAACAGAGTTATCAGACACATACATGAACACGGTCTGTTGTGGAAGACGCAACATGGCTTTAGTATAGAGAAAACATGCCTCACCAATCTAATTAGAATTTTCTGAGGCAGTCAAACAAATATGGACAAATATGATCCAGTGGATATAGTGTGCTTAGACTTTCAGAAAGCCTTTGATAAGGTCCCTCATCAAAGGCTCTTAAGCAAAAGTAAGCAGTCATGAGATAAAAAGAAAGGTCCTCTTATGAACCAGTATCTGGTTAATCCTACCTTTTCCCCCTATGTTTTAAACAGTTTTCACAGTGGAGAGATGTAAATAGCAGTGTCCCCCAATGGTCTGTATTGGGACCTGTGCTGTCTAACATATCCATAAATGATCTGGAAAAAGGGGTAAACAGTGAAATAGCAAATTTGACAGACAATACCAAATTACTCAAGATAGTTAAGTCCAAAGCAGATTGCAAAGAGTTACAAAAGGGATCTCACTGCACTGGATGACTGGGCAACTAACTCCAGAGAAAATGCCATATTGATAAATGCTGAGTAATACACATTGGAAAACATCCTAGTTATACATAAATAGTGATGGAGTCTGAAGTAGTTGTCAACACTCAAGAAAGAGATCTTGGAGTCATTGTAGATAGTTCTTTGCAAACATCTGCTCAATGTCCAGCAACAGTCACAAAAATCTTACAGAATGATAGAATAATGCCACTATATAAATCCATGATATGCCAACATCTGCAGTTCTGGTCACCGCATCTCAAAAAAAGATACCAGAATCAGGAAAAGTACAGAGATGGGCAATACAAATTATTAGGGGTTCAGAACAGCTTCCACATGAGAAGAGATTAAAAAGACTGGACTTTTCATCTTGGAAAAGAGATGACTGAGGGGGGGGAATATGACAGATCTATAAAACAGTCAATGATGTGAAGAAAGTGAAAGCGTTATGTACCCCTTCACATAACAAAAGAACAACAGGTCACCAATGAAACTAAGGGATAGCAAATCTAAAACAAACTTAAGAAAGTACTTCTTCACAGAACACAGAGTCAACCAGTCAAACTCGCTGTGAAGGTCAAAAGCATAACTGGGTTCAAAAAAGAACTAGATAAGCATATGGAAGATTGGCCCATCGATGGCTATTAGCCAAGATGATCAGGGACACACTAAGTATTCCTAAACCTCAGACTGCTCGAAACTGGAACTGGATGACAGAGGATGGATCACTTGAAAATTGCCATGTTCTATTCATGCCTTCTGACGCATGTGGCACAAAGACAGGATAGTGGACTAAATGGACCATTGGCCTGACCCAGTATGGCCATTCTTATGAAATACTGCCTTCAGACAGACAGCTTACTACCTTTCAGAAGGAATGTCTCAAGACAATATATTTTTTCTTTTTAAAGCTTAAGTACCCCAAGGGGGAGGGAAGGAGAAAAGAGGCATCTGGATCAATACATTCCACAGAGATAAGCTTCCTGCCTCTTACCCACATTTGTTCCACCCATGCTTATTAAAATGGCAATTAACTAGATCTCCATGCTTTGCCACAATGCTTATTATACCACAAACTTTTTGAGGGGAAAGCTACAGTGTGGAAGGAAGATAAATAAAAGATCCTATTTCACGATAGAAACACACCTATTTACAATGTTGTAATATTGTAAAGGAATCCTATTCAGTTATTCGAGAGTGCACTCAGATTGAGGGGTCACTTTTAAGAAACCAAATTTCACAGGCTCAGAAGTCTCCAACACCTCAACCTACATCTCATTTGCTGAAAGATTCCCATGTTTCTAAATTCAATATTAATTAGCACTTCTGCTAGAAGTGGCTATTTTACCAACTTTTTTCTCATCCAATTTTAGCAGTATCCTAGATCATCTTTGATTAGAATGTCTAGTATTAATGTATAAAGTCCAGTTATCAGTGCCAGAAAGTTCTCCAGCTCCCATCATCCCATATGAGTGGAACCCGCAGGAGATTGTTGCCATTTCTCAAACAATGCCTTCCCAGTCCTCAAACTTCTGCCTCCCCAACTGTCCAGTGGAAAGCTGATAATCAGAGACCAGGAGTCCTTTACAATGTCAGACTGTGGTCTCATGACCAATGCAGCAAAATGAAGAGGAAGTTCTTTCATCTCTGTTTGGGGATAGAGAAGAAATAAAACCGAATATTTTCAAAGCAAAAAATAATTTAATTTAACGTGGTGAAAGTAACCAACGACTTCAAAAGTTCAAACTCTTTGCTCCGATGCTTGTATACAAAGTTAGTTGAACATATTCAAAATAAATCTAAGATGTCACATGGTTTTTATTACTGTCTCTGCCTCAGCCACCTACTATCCTAAGCTGTTCATTTGAAAGACTTGTCCTTACATCGTCTCCCCAGAAGTTTCTTTGCTCCCCAGTAACAAATTTGGACTAACAAATGTGCCCTCGGTGCACTTCCACAGGGCTCAATCTCAGAGAGGGCCCTGGCCACCAGATCTGAGTGGACAGCATTGTGACCTGGCATATGGGGTCACAGCTCTGCTCAGGTTTGGCCTGGACACCCCTCCGCCATGATGTAGGGGCAGCCAGGCCAAATCTGAGTGAGTGGCATTGCAAGCTGGCATACAGGGCGCACTGTCACTCAGATTTGGCTCAGCCACCTCTGCATCATGACAGGTGGACAGCCAACCCAAATCTGAGCGAAGGAGTAGCGAGAAATTTCTGGAGTGCACAGGGCCACCAAATTCTTTAATCCAGCACTGTTGCTCTCCAAGCCATCCTGCGTGGAAGTTACATGCAAGAGCTTGACTCTTACTACACTAAGACTGAAACCATACTGGCAGAATGACTTCGGCTAAACACTGTAACTGCTAATTTAGAGCTGATATTGAGCAGCCTTTACAAGCCGACAAAGCGCAGTCCAGCCTCATGTAGCCATCTAGTTTTTATCTTGTGCCCATCATCCCATAAAATAGTGTATTAATTTAGATGGAAAATATGGGCTAAAGTTTTTAACATAACCCAGTTACTGCCAAACGTTAACCAGTGCTAAAATAAGAGCTACGGTTTGGAATGTAGTGTCAGTCTGCTTAGTTGCCGGGCAAACACACCATTAAAAGTCCTGTTAACCTTTTAACAACGATACAGAAAAGAAGGAAAAACAGTTAAAATCTCTGAAATGTAAAGTATTATGTGAGGCATGCATTTTAGCAACATTTCTTGTTCCCTTTTCCTTTCAGCTGTCGAGCGTTTCAGTAGGAAAAAAATCTTGTTTGACCATCTCTTCGATGCCATTAAAGGTGGTAACAATTGTCCTGCTAAGGACAAGAAATCAGCTGAGATGGGGTGCAGCTGTTGTGCCTGCTGTTGTTCAAGTCCAACCCCATTTTCTCTCAGGTGGTGTTTACGATTCAGCAGGAGGGAGTAAGGATGGCAAGTACATCTGAATCCCTCTCTCTGGCCGCTCTGGTCAATACACCTTTCAGGATCTGGCTGGCAAAGGCTCATGGTTGTAGGTGACATGAGGGATGGCAGCCATGATGGTGAAGTTCGTGCCCGTAGCCTTCATCTGTTCTTTCATTCTCGGGTGTTGTTTTCTCCTTCTCGTATTTTTCCCCAAACAATCTTTTCCTTTAAGAACCAAGAAGGGAGTGATAGATGGAACAGTCCATCCCCTCATTATTTTGTCCACCAGTAAGGCCTAATTCTGACATATCAATTTTAGTTCCTTAACTTAGAGCTTGACATCTCTCTCACAAGCATGATTTCAACACAGTCATTTAATCATATCAACCTGGCCTTTTCGTTTTGATTAAGTTATTTTTGTATCCCTTTTATACCTTTTCCCATCAACATTTGCTATTATAGGTTATTGTAACAGCTCATGAATGTTTATATACTTTTTACAGTAAAGCTGACAATTTGGGTAAATTTACAGTCCCAATTAGTACAACATATTCCAGCATCTAACATCACATGCACCAGAACCACATTGACAAGCACTTCGGTCAACATAGCTTGGATAGTTTTTTTGCGTCTTCGTTGCAGGCTTATACCAAAGGAGAAACCTCTTGCTCACATAGTACTAACTTCTGTAATAAATGGTGAGGCCAAGAGACGCGCAGGCTGAGAAAAAACTTATGCTTAAATGTATCTTTATCAGCGCTACATTAAACACAGATTACCAAGAAAAAAAGTGAGGTTGGCTAAATGATCGAGTGGCAGCAACTACAGCTCCTCGGGAACAACACCCTGCACGTCACAGATGAAACTCAGCCAGCGTTAGAACAGCAACTCTATCAACCTCAGATGAACCCCTTCAGCTGAGAGAGACAGAGTCACTGGTAGGTTCAGGGGCAGAACCACATCCAACCCTCTCTGTCTACAGCACGAAAGCAAAAACAGAAACGACGAACACCAAGTTAGCACATTGTCCATTTTGTGTCAGGAAGAATTTTTTATTTATTTAAAGGTTTCCCCTTGCTTAATTTCATCCCATTACTCCCAGTTGTGTCCCCCTCCTACATCTCCTGCTCCCTCAGCCCATGCTATATATTTCTGCTCCTTCCTCTGTGTTTACAAATATTTGAAAGGTGTAGGTGAATATCTCACACATCTAATGATTGCATAACAATGCCCTTCAATCTTTCATCTTAAATCAATCCCCCAAGCCTCTGAGCATTTTATTAGTCCCTTCTGCATTCCCGTCAATTGGCATCTATCTCCCTGGAAAATTAAAAGTCCAACAACTGAACGCGGTATTCCAAGTGCAGTCTTACCAGAGCCATATTGAGGCCTATTGCCTTCTTGCTTGCTAACACTCAACAGTATGTCTAGGCTGTCCTGGAACATTTGCTGGAAGTGGCATTTTGTTTCACATTCAGCAGAGTTGGGAGTTCAGCCACAGATTCTGACCAAAGGCAACTGAAATGCAACCAGGCAAAAAGAGGGCCAGACATTAGGAATATGTTCTTCCAACCCCTCTTATCCCATTTACCCATAAGAGACTTAAGAAACTCCTTCCTCTGGATCTTGCATCATCCTTGTAGGACAATTACCTAGTAACACCAAAAGGAATGTCATCTCCAGTGGGGGAGGGCTAGGTTGGACATTAGGAAAAAGTTTTTCACTAGGAGGGTGGTGAAGCACTGGAATGGGTTACCTAGGGAGGTGGTGGCATCTCCATCTTTAGAGGTTTTTAAGCTGAGGCTTGACAAAACCCTCGCCGGGATGATTTAGTTGAGGATAGTCCTGCTTTGGGCAGGGGGTTGGACTAGATGACCTCCTGAGGTCCCTTCCAACTCTAATATTCTATGATTCTATGATTAAATGGCAGAAAAGCACTGGGGTGGAGGGCTGAGGCCATCACAGTTTAAGTCTGTTAACCCTGAATGCTTCTTCAAAGGCTGACTAGACAAACCTTTTGACTTTATGTATGATCATGACACACACACAAACAAAAGACATAAGTGGTTTTGAAAATATCTGCATATACAACTGTACTTTTCCACTTCAAAAATCAATTCTGTAGTCTGATTAATTCATACTGAAAGCAGTTAAGTATCTTGAAATATATTTTAATAAAAGATGATAAGTAATTCAGCTGACTACATAACCTCAAAGACTATTCCATCCACATTCGGGGAGGCTGCTAAGAATCTTCCAGGCTGTGTTAATGACAAGAAGATTTTGTAGTAAAAACAATCTTCAAATATTGTGATTGCCTCAAGATTACATGGATATTTTTATTGAGTTTGAATTACACAGTCTCTCCAAATGAAATCGATCGCTTCAACTGCACAGCAGGGAAGTACAATGCTGCCTCACTTGGGCTTGCTGTCAGACTCCTCTCATTTACTAACTTTTTTAATTAGGGGGGTCTACCAAATTCGCAACTGTGAAAACTGCCAGCAGCAGCACAGGAGTAAGGGTGACAATACCATGACACCCTGCTCCCCTGCCCTACAATAGGCTTGCAACCCCCTTTTGCATCAGGGCCCCCAATTTGAGAAACACTGCAGGGAAATCACATATTTTTCGTGGGTTGGGTACGGCAAAAAGAAACCAGCAAAAAATGTGTGATTTCTGTGTGATTAAAATAGACCCCAATTTATAATGTATTAGCATCTCAAATGTCTGCTTTTCTTCCTGTCAGATCTTTGCATCTACAATGCATCTGCCTAAATTCACAAACTGATTATGTCCAAACTTTATCACTTCCCAGCCACATCTCCTACAGCTGGGATTGAAGTTCTGGGGTCAAAAGCAAAAGAGATCACAGAACCTTTTTTCTATGTCACCAATGTCTTTTTAACACAAAGCAGCTGGAGAAAAGAGGGTAAAAGAGCAGGAACTGTTGGCAGCAACAAGCATTGTGCCAAGAAAAGCATTGAAGCATAAACCCCACTGAGTAAGGAAAGGTTGCTCTGCTATACAACATATGGACACAAAGGAACATGCGCTCCTTTTAGTCCAGTTAGTGTGGACTAGACACACAAGACTATATTAAAAAGTATCTAATATAGTTCTACTCTAGAAAGTGACATCATAAAAATACCACTTTCTCACTCATTAGACATGCTTCCTATGTGCAATCATTGTCATTTCTGCTTACCGCACTTACTTGGTGTTACTAACTTTCAACTTGATCACAAATCTCGCTATTATTTGGTGTTTTTTCTGAAAGCCGCACCTGCTCGACTCCAAAAACTGTTTGAAAGTCTCAGCTTTCATTTTTTTTAAAATAGCGCTGGGGGGGTGGGAGATGACTTGAAAACATGGCCCAAGTGCTCCCCAAACATTCAGAAACCAAAAGGCAAAGAATGACCCAATTTTTTTTTTTAAACTTGTGATTTTTTAAGCCAATTTCACAGTTTTTGATTGCTTGGAGTTGGTAACACAAGGTTTTACCACTTTTTAACTCCTGTTTTCAAAAACCAGAAGAAGGGGAGATGGATTTTAGTCTGACTTATGCAACACCAGCAAAATTATTACCTAAATTCCAGTTGCAGAAATCTTTACTGCAGATGACATGTGAGCCAAAAAGATTACCTTGATTTTCCAATTCTAGGCTGAGTTTTCAGGGTTGAAAGTTGGAAGGAGAAGGAGGAAGAAGAAGAGCGAAATTGCCTTTTTATTTGCAATCTGATCAAGTTGGATCTGGAAATTGCTAAGAAACCATAAATAGCCACATTTATATTAAGGTTCCATTTATAAATAGCTTAAAGGGTTAATGATTAATAATTGTTATAAGCATGTTACACAGACCCTAGCAGTATGTTTTATGGATGGTTATAAGCACATTGGTAGCAGGGAAGATCATGTTTTTAGCAACTTATCGGCCAGTTGAACTGTAACAACTGAACAACAATTTAGTAAACCACTTATTATTAACCCTTCATGAATTGAACCTTAGAGAATTCCACAACCCTGCTCTGACAGAGCCATTTTCCAGAGCCGGAATGCACTTCAGAATACCCAGCTTGCTATCAACAGCATGGATACATCGGTTTCTTTCAACACTGTGACAAATTAGGGTGTAATAAATAATCAAACTTCATACACGCTTTCAGGGATTTGTGCACAATGCTGCTTAAATGCCACGCTCGGTTTCACAAGCATTTTAAACCAGATGGTGTTGTCAGTCACGCTGGCCCTGATCCTGGAAGTTGTTCAGTTCAAGCATTACCCTCCCCACCCACATACCTTCATGGACCCTCATTAGCTTCAATGGGGGTCCACCCTGAAGAACAATTTCCAGGATGAGATCATAATAGCTCATGTGATTTGAAGAGCACTTAAAGATTCCTATCCATGTGTGACAATATTGACCTCTTCATCAGGGAACAGTTCTTCATTCCAACTAACATGCAATAAGCACTGCCAATTACCACACTTACAGCATTCCTTGGCTGGGACATATCAGATCAGTTGCAATTAGATCCCAGGATCTCAAAAACAACCTAGTACTCCCAGGAGGGAATAATACCCCCATACACCTCTGGGCCTGGCAGGATCCCAATCTCCACATGCATGACCTTTCCTTTCTCAGTCATCCATCATCTAAAGTAAATCAAAGCCAGCAAAGTAAATTCAAGTTGGGAACATCAATTCCTAACTTGGGAAAAGTGAAGCATCTGATCAGAACTGTGGCACGCTCCTAGTTACACATTATCACCGCTTCCTCCCCTTGTTCCTAATTGTGCCAAAATCCTGAAATGGCCAGATTTTCATTTCTCACAACCATTTCTCCATGCTAATGATGAACCTTAATTAAAGAAAGTTTTAATTTGATCATCATTCAGGAACAATTAGCCCCAGATCACCTCCATGCAATGTCTCATCTTGTATTTTTATTGCTCAAGCAAGACCATTCCCTACAAGATGATGCCCAGCTGCCTCTCAAAATATCAATGTACCTATTTCTCCCCTAGAAAACAAACCAAAGTCCACAATTCCATACAGCTTTGGTTCTTTTAGAGTGTCTGCTAGTGCAAGAAAATCACAAGCATTAGCTACATTGAGCTCCCTCCACCCCCTCAAAAATGTTTACAGGGAATTTACACCAGGTCTAACTTGGTGGGAGCAGGGAGGTGAAAAATGGGTATAATTCATTTTAAAAGTTGCCCAGTGTTAGTTTTTTTCTTGCTAGTAGACACCGAATGTTTCTGCCTCTCACATCCCAGCTTCTCACTGACTAAGCAATAAAATTATAATTGTTGGGAGGCCCACTACAATTTAGTTGCTTGACCACTGTCCTACAGGCCTAGCATAGCTTCAGTTGCTTGCTTGGCTATTCTGACCCCCGTAGCATGACATCTTCCAGTTGGCACAGACTGAATAACCTTACAGAAGCCTCGGTTTCTGCATAGCATGGCATGTTGTAAGACAAAATACAGACACTGTACTGCTTGCAGCTGCGCATAGATAACTGTGATGGGAACAAGTTATCCTTGAACGTCTGGGGGTACACTGTTTTCTTGCCAAGGCGCATACTTTTACTCCATCCCTTCTATCACCAGATGTTGTTTTGATGACCCCAATTATTATGGTGAGAATGGACTGTAGTTAAGGGTGAAATCTGATGTAGGTAATTAGCATATATTATAATGAAAGAGATAATTAGGTGAAGGTTGTTTATGGAAGGGTATAAGAAGTCATCACTTAGACAAAGGGGGTGCTCCATCAACACCTGACTCCGTGGGAAGCGCTGCCAGTTGGACCAGAGGATCCACTGACTCCCTGGTGGGGCCCCTGAAGAGAGCGGTTCCTGTATACAGCCTTCTGAGTAACTGCTTAGCTCTCCAAGCTTCCTGAGTATGATATATTGTAGTTAATGTTAGGCTTTGCATCTAACTAGTATATTTATAGAAAGCCTTGCACATTAAACCTTATTGATCTGCAAACTGAGCGTACCATGTCTCACTGATATTCACACTGCTCACAAAGTATCCAGAATCAACAATAATCATGTGCCTATGTCATCCTCTCACTCGCTTGCCACAGAAGTGGCTGAAGTCACAAATTCAGCATTGCATGACTTCACAAACAAGTAGGAAAGAATGGGCCCTTGTTTCAAACATAATGTAAGGCCAGCTCTAGGGGGGAAATGAGTCTTGATGTCCCAGTCACAAGTCAATTGTGTGCCGAGAGCTGCTGGGCCAAACCATGCCTGATGGCTTTTTAATTCAAAGTGAAGCTAACGTCCAGACAAAGGGGCTGCAGTTCCCAAGAGTCAAAGACAGTTTCCTAAAAACAAAGGGCAAAGCCAAGCGTGCCCCAGGGATCAGCAGGATATCCGGAGATGGGGGGGAGCTTGAAGATTTCCCCCCACACAGAAACAAACTAAGGAAAGAAGGCCCCACGGTGAATGGGGCTGCGCCTGCCCGGCCTGGCTCCCAGAACATCTGGCCCCTTCATTTCTGTTAGAGGCAGCTTTCCCCGCGGGCTGTCCGACACCCAGGGACAGGACAGCCTCCCGCCCGACACCCAGGGACAGGACAGCCTCCCGCCCAGCGAGGCGGGGAAGGGGCACGTGAAAGACCGCCACAGACACGGCGGGGCTGCAGCGCGGGGTCCAGGGAGCCCGAACCAAGCGAGCGCAGGCAGGAGAGCCGCGGTACCGCTCCCAGCCGGGCTCCCCGACTGCAACGTGGCACCGCCGCCCGGGGCCGGGGGCGGCAGGCGGGTCCCGCGCGAGGGACGCTGGAACTGAGGACGCGCCGGCCGCTCCCTGTGCCCCGGCTGCTGCTCGCTCTGCGGCTCCCGGCCCGGTCCGAGGGGGGCGCGCAGGCGGCAGGCACGGGCCGTGCTCTGCGGCCCCCCCCCCCGCCCCCCCCCCCCCCCCCCCCCCCCGGCCCGGCCCGGCCCGACTCACGCCGCCCGCGGGCAGGAGGATCTCCGCGTGGGCCCCATCGCCCGCCGCCGCCTTCTCCGCCTTGAGCCCGGCCGCCGGCTGCGGGAAGCTGATCTTCACCATGGCTCGCCGCGCCGGGCAGCCCGCTCGCGCCGCCGCTCCCGCGCGCACACACACACACACACACACACACACACGCAGCCGGCGCGAGCGCAGGCGCCGCTCCTTTGGCCGGGGGCTGGCGGCAGCGCCGCGCTCCCGCAAGAGTTAACGGCCCCTCCCCCTCCGCCCCGCTTGCGAAACCGGCCCGTGGGCTGCGGCGGGGGGAGGACGAAGAGGCGCGCGTGGCAACGCCCCCCGGCCCAGGGAACGCGCTGGGTTCGCGGGGCACCTGCGGCGTTGCAAGAGCCGCTCAGACGCGCACACGTGGAAAAGTTGCAGCGTCTCTAGCGCCCTTTCTCCCCTCCTGGTAAAATCTGCCCCCACCCGCATGCAGACAGCAAAGATCTGGATCTGGTAAGTGGAGACGTTATTTAGTCACCGTGCATTATTCCCATTACAGCCCCAGGCAGTGCAATGGCACCCGCACACTGTCTCGATAAAATCCCTACAAGAGGAGCTTTGTATTTAAAAGCAAAACATTTTTTTTTAAAAAAAAATTAAAAGCTTTCCCATTTAAAAGCAAAAATTCTTAATGCATTTCTTAAACGTATTCGGAAAACACCCATCCCTAACCAGATCCTGATACCTTTCCTGGAGTTTACTCCAAGAGTAGTTTATTAACTCCAATGAGACCATTCATAGAATAAGGTACTAGGTCAAGGTAAGAGTATAAAATCTGGCCCTAATTGTTAAAATAGTGCAAGCACCTAGCTTAAATGAGCAAACCCAACAGCTGAAAATTAAGGCTGGAATTCATATTTGATCACCTCCTTGGTGTAGGGATCTCTGAGACTTTTGCATAATGCACCAAATGTGCTATGTTAATAATAAATAAAACTACACACGCTTCTATGACACAACATAATAGATTTAAGAGAGACGAGAGGAGGACATAAATGCTGACTAATCTTGCTTTTCTCCATGTAAGGGAGAACACTAGTTGTTCAGAGTTTTATGCATTTAATTTATTCTCTTTTCAGGCTTATTAGTTTAAGAAAAATATTTCTCATGGAGGCATTGTGATCTTGGATACAAATATACATTAGATAACTCAAAGGTAAACACAAACCAGATTCTTCAGATACAGGGTGCATCCCTACACCTGTGATGACCCTCCTCCCTGTACCACATAAATGTCCTCTCTGCATAACATGCAAATCTCCCCTTTGGCCTACAAGAAGTGAGTTAATTTACCATCACTAAAAAAATAACTCTAATGAAACAAGGATAATGTGTCCCTAGCATAAATGAGCAACCACACGATTTCATCACTGTAAACCTTGTCCTTCGGTATTCCATCCCCTCCATTACACTCACTACTTGTGTCATGTCTAAAATTAGGCCCTCATCTTGCAGTGACTTACTTGAACCTTAGGGTGCATACTCTTCAGGACATGGACCTCTGCCTATGTGCGCCTAGCACACTGTCAGGTGCTGCGTACATAAATAACAATGCGCAGCACATATTATTCTATATTTTGGGAAAGGGGCTGATTTTACAAGCGGTTTACTGATGTACACCATGTACTGAAGAGCACAATCAAGCTCTCAAGGTTACAAGTTAAAAATGCATTCTTAGACATCTAAAGATGGTTACTACACCAGCACAGCATTCACATTTCAAGCCTCTGCTACCTGTGAGACTTTTCTCCCAGAACAAACCACTCTTGGACCAGCATTGCTCAACATGTAGCACTTGAGCCGTATGCATACAGGTCTTTGCTCAGGCTTGATAAGATTAGACGTCCTCAGAAGGATGATGCTGTGGTTGCCTCAGGAAAAAATATGGCAATTTGTGGCCCCAATCTTGCAAAGGCATATGCTCAGCAAGTAACCCATGAAGTCATGCCGGTTAAGTTAAACGTGCCCATATAGTTGAAGGATCACTGCCAATCATCTTTTCCTAAGGCAGGCAGGCACTCAGTCTCAGCAGGAAGAACGGACACACTAGGTCAGAACAATGGTCCATGTAGCCCCGCATCCTGTGTTCCCTCTGCCCCCAATGCCAGATGCTTTAGAAGGAATGAACAGAACAGGCAATCATTTTGAGTGAGCCACCCCTGTCATCCACTTCCATCAGCACAGACAATACTGAAGAGGTTTATTAACAATACCGGGAAGTCTGATAAATCAGCTTCATGGTGTTACAGTGGTCAATTATATACCCTTTCTTACTGATTACATAGTACATTTTAAATTCTTTATCTATTCACTTACAAATACAGACATCGTCCCATCCTGAGAGAACAACAGTGATAATGGTCGTTACATATATGCAGAGACACTTCCAATCACTTTACTTACATCAAGGATGCTAGGGTTACACTCAGTAGGGGATAAGGTGGAGGAAGCGGGGGGGGGTCCTCACAGATAGGTGGCAGACAGACAGAAATTCTAAAAGCAAACGTGCTGTTCTCATTGGAATTAGAATCATTAAGAGGACATCTGGCTTCCTGAGCCATTTACATGAGTTTTGACTTACAGCTTGTTAGCTGAAAACAATCTCAAGTCTTACAGGTTGCATCCCTGACCATCCTGGCTAATAGCCGTTGATGGACTTAACCTCCATGAACTTATCTAGTTCTTCTTTGAATCCCATTCTAGTTTTGGCCTTCACATCTCCTGTGTGTTGTGTGAAGAATAATTCCCTTTGTTCATTTTCAGTCTCCTGCTTATTAATTTCATGTGTTTCGTGAAGAAGTAAATAAAGTAAAATAACACTTCCTTATTCACTTTCTCCACACCATTAATGATTGTATAAACCTCTATCATGTCAACCCTTAGTCATCTCTTTTCAAAGTTGAAAAGTCCCAGTCTTGTACTCTTTCGTTATACAAAAGCTGTTCCATACCCCTAACCATTTTTGTTGCCATTCTCTGTACCTTTTCCAATTTTTTTTTAAAGAGCTGGGATGACCAGATCTGCATACAGCATTCAAGGTGTAGGCATACCATGGTTTTATATAGAGAAATTATGATATTTTGTCTTATTGTCTATCCCTTTCCTAATGGTTCCTAACCTTCTGTTAGCTTTTTTGACTGCTGCTGCACACTGAGCAGGTGTTTTCAGAAAACTATCCACAATGACTCCAAGATCCCTTTCTTGAGTGGAAACAGCTAATTTAGCTAATACATCATTCTGTATGTATCGTTGGATTATGTTTTCCAATGTATATTACTTTGCATTTATCAACATTGAATTTCATCTGCCATTTTGTTGCCCAGGCACCCAGTGTCGTGATCCCTGTATAGCTCTTTTCAGTCTGCTTTGGACTTAGCTATCTTGAGTAATTTTGTAAAGTCCGCAAATATTGCCATCTCACTGTTTACCCCTTTTGCCAGATCAGTTATGAATATGTTGAGCAGCACTGGTCCCAGTACAGACCTCTGGGGACACCACCGTTTACCTCTCTCCATTCTGAAAACTGACCATTTATTCCCACCCTTTGTCTCCTTCTTTTAACCAGTTACCAATCCATGAGAGGACCTTCCCTCTTATTCCCTGCTTACTTTGCTTAAGAGCCTTTGGTGAGGGACCTTTTCATGGGCTTGTTGAGAGTTAAAGTGCACTACATCCACTGGATCACCCTGGTCCACATTTTTTAACACCCTCAAGGAATTCTAAGAGATTGGTAAGAGAAGATTTCTCTTTACACAAGCCGTGTTGACTTTTCCCCAACAAATCATGTTGATCTACATGTGTGATAATTCTGTTCTTTACTCTAATTTGCCAGAAACTGAAGTAGGCTAGTAAGGATCTTTGCAGGATCAGGTCCTAAAACAGCAGAGGCATAGAGACACAGGTGAGTACAATTAGTATTTTTGCCAATACCAAACTAACAAGTGAAAAGGTCTAATATTGCAACCTTAATTTAGTCAATTTTATAAATGTATTAAAGAGACAGTGTCAGTTTGAACTTAACCCATTTAACCAAAGTTAGTCCTTTTAGGAAAGTTGACTTGCCGTGTGTCTCCTCCCCCACCTCCCAATCTTTTTAAACAAAATTCATGTTTTTCTCCCATGTTGCGTAAGAACTTCTAATTGGCATGCTGGCCCTTTAGAGCCATCAGGGGAAGTCTCGGGACACCAGACTATCCTGTTATAAGCACTCTGAGTAGAGGGAGACCTAGAGGAGGGCAGAAGCAGACATTAAGAAAGAGAAAGTGGTTCTGGGGAAACAGCTGGTATTTGAGAAGAACCCAGGTTACTCTCTGGACCCAGGGAGTTAGGCGGGCTTGGACTGCTAGCCTCAGCTGCTGCCAGGGTCCCCATGGCCACATTGCTGATTTTAGCATCCTACCTTGAGTCTGTCTACCCATGCTGGGAATCAAACCGCTCAGATGCAATGGAGACATACCCTTTAGGGCCTGGAACCAGGAACCTCAGTGTAGAGCAGGACTCCCTTCTCTCACAGCCAACCAAGCCAAGCTCTGGGAAGAAATGCATCTTATAGTCTGCCTCTAGCTTGAAAGTAGGAGAGGCACCGGTAGGAAGAGGAGCGCCTTGCATCTCTTTGGTATAGGGACAATGAGCACGAAGGAGAGTTGAGAGAGCCCCCCCCACAGCAGCAAATGGGGTGGAGTGGAAAGGATCCCTGCAAAGGGACATTTTTGACTTGTGCAGTTTTATTTCAGTTTTGTTTAGCTGTCAGCCTTTGCCACAAGACACGATCGGATCCTATTTAAAGCCAGCTCTGGGCTGCAGCATGCTACAGGCCTACCCAAAGAAGAGGGGGAACTGGGTTCACTTCCTAGTGGCTGTGCTGGCATGCCCTGAAACCAGATGTACACAAAGTGCTGAGTAAAGAACTGCAGATGCTGGCCCGCATGCTAAGTAAAAAACGCAGAAAAAATACAGTCTCTCGCTAATCTCTTCAGTTATAGTATGTTTGCTACTCCTTGTAACTGAAGACTCCCAGCAGTGGTCTCTTATAGGCTACCTCTACACGATGAGCTAGGGGTGTGAGTCCCGTGCTCACATACACACTTGCTCCAGCTCTCATTGAGCAAGGGCAAGTATAAACAGTGGAGCTGTGATAGCATGGGTAGGGGCAGCAGCAGCATGGCTTAGCCTGGCTGAGTACAGACACACTATTTATACTCATGCCAGCTCCCTATAGTGCCTGCTACAAGTGAGGGACCCATACCCCCTCGCTTGTAGTGCAGGCATAGCCTAAGTGTCACATTTATTTTATAATAAATGTGTTATGTACATTTTAAAAAAACCTAATGTGATTAATTCTGTGACTTGCTGGGGCTCCAGCTGATGACACAGTGACTTTCTGGCTGTGAATAGCTGAGTGCCACTGCTTTAGATCATATTATGGACTAACTCAGTGCTGAATTTCATTTACAAAAGGAATTGTTGGCTGTGATTAAAACTGGAACCCTGAGAATCACTTAGCTACCATTTTACAATTTCTAAAAATTAGAGAGACATTAACTAATTAAACCTCTCAACCCCCCCGTCTGGCAGATACAGATGTATCAGGATCCCTATCTTAACACGCACAAAGATTAAGGCCATAGTTTTCCAAAGTAGCCTCTGATTTTGGGAGCACAATCTGAGACAGCCTGACCTAATTGTCAGAGATGCCGTGCACTTCAAGGCCCAAGGCATCTCAAGTTGGACACTCAACATAGCAGGCACTGCACAAACAAAGAAAATTAAATTTTAAAAAATTGCAAAGTTTGCCCTAAGGGACTTTGCCAAGGCAAGCCAGAGATAGACCCACAATCAGAATTCAGGAATTCCTGCCCGTAGCTCTATGTTCATTCCATTAGGTTGCACAGCTTTTTACTCTTTTCATCATACTCTTGGAAGTTTGAACAAACAAGTTCTGACCTTGCTAGTAATTTAGCTGTTTGCAATTATCTTGGCCGTGTTGCCATACTCCGAAGTAGTGCCGCTCTTGTCGGTAAAAGAAGCCCCAGAATGGTGACAGTGCTGCTTTACTTGTCCCCGCTCAAATGGTGCATGATAAAGAAACTATCCAATGTGTCTCCCTCTGTCACACAAGAAATCAGAGATCAAACTCAAAGCTCAGGGGTCAAAATAGGAAAAAAATGCTAAATCTAAGAAATGTTGATAAATGATGGAAAGTTCACACAATGACCTTTGACTTATTTAAGGCCAAGCAGTGAGAGAACTACCTATGGCTGTGTAAGATTTCCTTATTCCTATAAGTTATTAAATATGAATACCACAGTTGCACCCAAAGACGCAAACCCAGATCAGGGCTCCTTATCTCTAGGCCCTATACAAACATATGAAATTATGATCCTTCCTCCATAGCATTTACCATCTAAAGCATCAGTCCTCCAGTTTTATCCACATGGGGAGAAACTGCCTGTGTGGATCTGATTGCAAGAGTGTGGAGAAGTAATGGCGGTTTTATAACATTCATATGGGAGGAGGTTGGTGAAAGAACTAAGCATGAGGCTTCTGACGCTAGTTAATGAAGTCCTGCGAGAACTAGTTCATTGATTTTTCTAGGTGGACATGTAATGAAAAGTAGCATAATGCAGTTTTGTGTTAGCACACAGGCTCCCTATAGTGATAATGTTTCTTTACTTTTTATGCAACTCAAACACTACTGATAAAAAACTCAGCCAAGGTGACTGCCTCCTGCAAACAACAGTTTAATCTATTTTTAAACTGGCATTAATGTCGATAAATGTGTCAGACTGGCATCACTGAAGGATCAAGTCCCCAGTTAACAGATCAGGTACAGTGGCCAAGCCAACTTTCCCAAATAATCTAGCCACTCTCTGTTACGTAGGACTCATGTCGAGGGCTGAGTGGGTAGTTCAATCTCCTTGCCCCCCTACTGTGTCTGTGATAGTGTATGTAACTTGGAAAGATTGATTAAGAATTGTACTGAGACCAGCAACCAGGTAAAGGCCCCAAGCATCCAACATGGAATGGGGAAAAAACCACTGTATACTAAGTTATGGGGTCTATATCCCATTATCAGTCTTTTTTCCCCTGGGTCCTGAATGGAGCCAAAGTCCGTCAACATGGCTTCACTTTGTTTATTTCATCATTC
The DNA here is from genome assembly GCA_007922155.1 of Mesoclemmys tuberculata. NCBI lineage: Eukaryota > Metazoa > Chordata > Testudines > Chelidae > Mesoclemmys > Mesoclemmys tuberculata. Next base: position 36,974,835 of record ML675649.1, on the reverse strand, counting down.
GTGCAGCTGTCAGTTGGAATATGCACAGACCCAAAACAGTTTACTAGTCAGAAGCACTGTGAAAATAGCAGAAACACATACATCGCTTCTGGCTTCCCACACAAAAGTGGTGGCAGAGGTCAAGGTATTTCATTCTCAGTTACAATATGGTGAAATACAAACAAAACAAAAACCTATTTTCACAATTCACTGGATGTTTCTGTACAATTTTAAGGTCAGATTAGGGGTCTGAAGTCCTTAATTGTTTCACTTACTTTAAATCAAAGCTTTTCCATTCAATTCAATTGACTTGTCATTCTGATAAAGCTCCTCTTTTTGTTTACATGCTTATATATCTAGCCAAATGATTTATTTTAAAAGGGTTAAGAAATATCACTCTGGCCATCATATGCCAAGCTTCAGGATACAGCAATTGTGCGTTAAGAAACACACTCCAACTACAGAACCCATTAATCTAAGGTTTATAATATAAACGCTGACACAAACAATGTACAGTTGATCAGTAGCATCATTTTAAAAACCTGCTCCTTTTCTTGCAAGGGAGACCTAGAGGTGCTGCATATAAAATATCTAACTGAAACCCACCATCTCTTTTATTAGTAAGTGGCAGATATCAGTTTAAAATTGCCACCCCCTTTCATTTTAATAAACACCCCCAATTTTTATTAGGCCACTATAACGAAGTTTCTAATCTCCTGTATGCAATTAAATTGAATCCTAGGAACAATTAAGTTCACTGATCTTTCATTAAAAATAGCAGCATGATAGCACTTCTGAAGTAATGGATCAGTAGGGACTTTATAAAGCTTTATCAAAGAAACAATCCACTCTTTGGCACTTTTCACCTTTTTAAAGTGTCTACCTAACATATAAAGCAAGAAATCCATCTACATAATTAAAGCAGTACAAACAACCTAAGAAAGCAATCTTTATTATATCTTGAGCCAGCTAGGGATTTTTGTTTGTTTGTTTTTTACTGTACCACATCTATTTTATAGGGCAGGCAAATGTATCGCAAGGCTGAGAGATAATGAAAATTTTAGAGCCATTAAATACTTCAAAATAAATAGTTTTCCCTTTGTATCTCCTACAATGGCTTCTACTAAATGTTGCATTGTAAAAACGTGCAGTGCTCAATAATCAGCTGAATATATTTATTTTACATTCCTGTGACATATTGATTACACATTGGCTAGGGTAGAAAATATGTAGGTTACAGGGCAAAGATTCCCAATACACTTTTTAAAGGAATGCATACAGAAATAGAAGATAATACCAATGTTTTTACTTTGCTTTTTGCAACATACATACCTGTAATTAACTTGTTTAATTGGAAGAGACAGTGAAATTACCTGTGATTTAAGTACATCATCAAATATATAATATAATCTCACTCCTAAATCTCCACCCACCCCATTAGATTTCAAAACCAGTGTGAACACTCATAGTTTGATAGCCCTACATTCATTAATTTGCCTCACCATTGGGTGGTGCATGCCTGACCCCGCTGAAGTCATGCGGTAACCCTTAATAGTTGTATGGATCCATTCTTTTGTGCGTCCTACCTTTTGTTCAGAAACCGAACGGATGGCTAGACGTAGCAGAAGGCACAGAGTGGGGATCTATTATCATTTCATGCTTTAAGAATAATAGGTAAGTCATTTTTTCCTAAGGGTAAGAATAAATAGAGTGTCACTCCTGGAGACTGAAGAGCTGGAGCAGCATTGATCTTCTGCATTGCTGTATACTGTCCTCGAAATGAATGTGTCCTTAAATCACCATGGGCTCTTGGGTGCTAGGAACACAAAGATTTGGAGTGTGACCATTTTAGCTGGCTATAGAAAGGGCTGGATAATTTTATGAGAACCTGGAAGGGTATATTGATAGTTTACACATATTCATATGCCTGCATTTGTAGTTAGCTGAGACAATGGCAATCATCTCTCATACTTCAGGGCATAAACTGATCACCTGGCTGGGTTCAGAAGGAACATTCCCTGCTGTGTACAACATTGGAGAGTTGACCATATACATTATATTGGGGCCAGGCAGTGAACTCACTTTCTTTGAAGCAGCATATACAAGACTTGCTACACGCTGGTAGCATGATAGCATTTCCTGTTTTCCTTTTCTTGTTTGTCTTATTTCCTCTTCTTTCAAGCTGGCTACTGGCGAAGAACAGCAGCATTGCAATTCTGCAAGGAGGTGCTTTAGGGCTTGCTAGGAGAGAAAGTGACTAAACTCAGCATGGGTAAAATCCTTCCTTATAGAACACTATTAACAGAGCAAGTGCATGACACAGAACACCAGAACCAACTCTCTAGCAGTTTCTAGTTGGGGAGGAAATTGGGAAAAGATCAACCCCCTGGAGTCTGCAGCAGGTGAAGTGTTGGTTTCCACAACTTGGGGCTGGGTGCTGCTGTGTTTTCACAAGCGTGATGTTCCCAGAAACCAGACTGCCCCTCTTCCCCAAATGGCAGATCCTGAGGAATGTCTCCAGGGTTCATGCTGCACTCAGAAGGGCTCCTTGTGACATGGCAGGAAGTGGAAATGGAAGTCCTCCTGACAGCTGTTAGTGGAAGTGAAGGACTACCACAGGAAACCACATCCATCATAATGGAAATGGTAACTACTAGTAGGGGTATCACCAACATACTGTGGGGGGAGCAGGAATCTACCTAAAGCTTGGACTGGTGTCAATTCACTGATGAAACATTTACAGGATTTAGGGCAGCTATTTTCCCCTCTCACCACAACTGAGGATTGAAACACACAGGCTCTTTTGCCTTCCTTCAAGTGTTTTCCTTCACTGCAATCTAATGCTGGCAATAATGATCATTGAAATCCTGGCTGGCCTTTTGGAGCTGTGATGGTCTGTTTTACCCTACTAACAATGAAAGCTGAACAATTTTTGGAGTATCCTGTCAGGCTTTCACCTTTCTGTGGCGGAAATGACTCCATGAACAATCGTTTCGTTCACACTCTTGGAAAATTGCCTTTCCCTTGTTTATTGTACCTAAACCTACTGGAAATTGGATCACACAGTCCCAAAGTGCATTCACCTACCAACATGCGACATTCTATACATATCAGGCACCTAATTAATACTCAACAAGATCTCTTTATTTCATGGTTGACACAAAGCTTTTGGGGCAAATGAGAGTCACATTTATGTATTATTATTATTAATACTTAGTTCTGCCATAAATGCAGGGGTCTGGACCAAATGACCTCTCAAAGTCCCTTTCAGTCCTATGAATCTATTTATATTGTGAGCACATATTACAAATATTCAAACAAGCTACAACCAGCAATTGTCAGAAATCAATCTAGCCCCTGCCATCTAAGTGTCCCTGGCTGGCAGCCCAAATTAAATAAAAGCCAGAACAAACAAATTCAAATGCATCCTAAAAACCACCACATTCTCATTTGGGTGGGCCACAAGGAATGAATTCCAGGACTAAGGAACCTTCACCAAGAATGCTTGTCACTCACCTTTTAAGTAGTTTACTCCTGAAGACAGATGGCAGGAGCATTTTGCCAGGACTCAGCTACAATTATGAGGAAGGGGGAGGCAAGGGGCTCTGAAATAGTTGGTTCCCAAGGCACTGTAGATTATAACTACCTCCTCCACCAGTAATGATGCCATGCTATGCCAACTTTGAAGGACCAGTCATCTCCTTCTCTCTGCACTCTCTTTCATGCCACCCATTAAGCATGGAAAACCTTCCCTGAACTGGATTGCAAAATCTCTGTGCTCCCCCTTCTTCAGATCTCTTCTAAAGACCCAGTGATCCCTCAGTGCCTATAAGGAACTGGCCAACTGATATAGTTAATAGATGTCAATTGACAGGGGAGTTAAAAGCACCTACATTGTAAATATTGTGAGAATTCCCCTACAACCCGTTCTCTTCAAAAAATGAAACTAACAAGACATGTGCCTATCTCAATGCTAACTATTTGTATGTATGTTGTATTCCGATCCTTTCATCAGTTTTTCTCGTGGGGTCATTTTAGGCTTCAGGCTCTTTGGGGCAGAAGCTGTCCTATAGCATACTCGTAGAACACCTAACACAATGCACAGCGGGATTTGGGGTGAAATCTGGAAAGAAATCACAGGTGGCATGTGGATGTGTGAAAAAAGGTTGAAAGCCACTGCACTAGAGTATGGTATCTGTGGGGCAAGTAGCTCTCTCAGTATCTACCCACCCCAACCTAATTGCACTGAATGAAGATTTAGGCATTTGATTTTATTGAAAGATGTGGCGCAGTGCAAGGCACACCAAAGACCTGCAGGCAGACATTAATATTCAGATATACAATAATGGTTTATAAACACTGTCACAAAGCATTCCAGCTGAAAGCCTGATTGAAACCCAGACTCTCAAAGGGGCATTCCTCCAGGAGAGCTTTGTTGAGTGGGTGAAAAAGGCAGCAAGATCGCCATTACTTTAAAAAAAAAAAAAACAATTACGTACCCTTCTTCTCAAAACAGCTGAACTGTTTGTTATGCAAACTTTAAAAAAATTCTTGTAGGCAAACACCAAATCTAGGAAACTTCTTTCTGATAGGTGAACATTTTGGAAAACCCTGAGCAACTCAAAAAGGGATTAAGAATGAAAACACTCATGCAACCTTAACTATAGAAATTGCTAACACTCCCTTTATTTCTGATGCTTAATATCAAAGATTGCATTCAAATGAGAGGAGGGTTGTGAAACTAGGCTCTGTAATTGCAAACTGGACTTATTTTCCAAAGGGAGAAAGAACATATCTTGCAGACAGCCTCTTCAGGTCCCGATGCTCTGCAGAAGTCAGTCTTCAGGGAGAATCTTCTAGAGCTCCATTGGCAGCCAAAGGACCTTGTACACTTAGCAGACTCCTTTTAATGCAACAGCAGTCTCCCCATCATAAATAGGCTCGGCAGAATTCAATGTTTATGTTTTTATCATTTTGACTAATAATATTGATGCTTATTTTCAAATATTTAATATTTTATAAATCTATTTAAATGGTCATTTGTGGGAAATTATGGTGGGGTCAGACAATAATTATTTAATGACAGAAGGCATTGAGATTCAAAAAGTTAGAGCTTTATAACCATTAAAAACCAAATGATCAGCATCACATGTCAAAAGATACAAAGTAAATGACCTCAAATCATACTCTCAGAAGTTCTCAAGCAGCATTTTTCTTACTGTGTCTACCTGTAAATTTCTATCATAGATGAAAATATATTTTCATTGGTTTGTGTGTGTTTGGTGAAATTGACATTTAGCAACAAAAATCTAATCTGGGTTGTGTACAGGATGGAGAAAACACTGGAACCCATCTAGGCACAATCTGTTGCTCACCTTGTATTTAAGATGGCTGGTCCAAACTCTACGAACATATTGGGTAATCCCTTATTGAACAGAAGGGACTGCATCATAGTAAAATCATCAGGTCAAGTGGAATAATTCCACAGTAATTAGCAGCCAGAAGTGCCAATATACAAGCACTGAAAAAGCAATTCAGTAAGATCTGTTTCAGCTAATTGCATGAATTCTAAGAGTCAATGGATGAAGTAAACAGCAACAGACATCTGTGTTGTCTTTTTCCAAAAACTACTACCCCAAATTTAGCATTTCTGTGCAAAAGTAACATGTTCTACAGTACAGTCTGAAATCAAATTGTGTAGAATAAAACCTTTCATTACGGGCTTATTTGACCTTTCCTGTAAATATTTTAGAAGTACAGTAGGTGGTTTTTATTTGATTGTACACAGGTAGAAGATTTAAACACCTTTCTTATAACTTCAATGATTTCTGTTTGTTAAATTTCATATTTAATGGGTAATGCAGTTTTCAGGTTACTATGGCAGCAAGTTCCATTGCCTAGGTGACAGAGCATTTATGAAGTCAACACTATCAAATTTGAATTTCTTGGAAGATGATTGTCTTCATAAGCAGATGTGTAGTTACAGATCGTGGACAATCTCAATCAAAAGTGAACTTTCCTTGTATCAAGCAGTTTAATATGTTTAGAAAGAAAATTTTTAGTAGAGCACCTATTCAAAGTTTGGACATTTTGGTGATCTTTAGCCTCCTTTTCTTAGAATGGTTGATGTAAATGTCGGGCAACATCTCTAATTTTACATTCAAATGGTTAAGCCAGATAATTGCAGCTGGTTTAGCAGAGTATATTGCTGTGATGCTCCTTTGTATTTCTAAATTGGACATTGAGTTGTTATATGTTCCATGGTCTGTTCTGGGTGACCGCAATCACACACTGGAGAGTCTTTAATTTTCCATTAGTGCAGATCAGGTGGAAGATGGCAGCCTTCACATGGCCCACTCCATTAAGTGAGAAATCATGACTAATGCTATCAAGCTGGCGACTGAACATCAATCAACAATCTCCCGGTCTTCAGAGCAACAACTCAAGCCACCACAATGGCCCTCGTCAGGGTCAAATAACACACCACAAGTTCTGGAACGAGTATTCTACAACTTAACATTGAGGAACTTTCCCCGAGTGAAGTGTGAGTATATCTCACAAACATGTTGAAGACGCATAACCCATCAACGTCCTTATGCTCCAAGAAACCCAGGTCTCCCATGAGTAATAGGCTAGCTGCTACTATATCAGTGATTACAACCTCATGACTAGCCACTACTATCTGAAATATGGCCTGGCCATATATATGAAGAACACCATCATGGATTTTTACGTCTTTCTCTCAACTGACGAAGAAGCCGCCTACACCACCACCATCAGGATAGAAGAGCTGCACGTTATGAATGTGTATAAAGCTCCTAATTCAAAATGACCAAAGCCAGTGCTGCCAACTACACCAATGCCAGCCCTAACCTTGGTGACTAACAGCCATTACACTATGGAGGGCTATGAAGTAAATGAAGCCAATGGTGAAGACTTCACAGACTGGATGTCCACAGAAGATCTGCAACTGGTCTTCTATCCCAAACAGTGATCAACTTTCTACTCCACTCATTGGCAACACAATTACAACACGGACCTCACCATTGTTTCCAAAGATCAAAGTAAGAAAATGCATCATGCAGCCCATAAAACACTTGTCAACTTCCCCAAAAGCCAATACAGGACCATCACCACCCATATCGGCATTAAAATCCCCATGATTTTGTCTAAACATTTCCCACAGTGGAACCTGGCCAAAGCCAACCGGGATTGCTATATAGAAGTCATTGAAAAAGCAGTGATCCAAATCCCTGACACACCATAATGTTATCACCAGTTCGTTGGCCACTTACTGCCAGCACCATGAGTAGTATCCCTCAGGCTTCCGGGAAGAATACACTCAGAGACCCAGAACCTGTACTAACAGTACAACCAGTCACGCAGCAGTGGATGCAGTGTGTTGAAGGTCTGAACTTCACACACCCTAGTCACTGTGCCTGGGTTTTACTATGAGGTTTTGGAGCCACTATTCCAACAGAACATTGGACCTCAAAAGTACGGCCCAACTTCATAGCCTCCAAATGGTTGGAGAGCATAAAAGGACCACTCAACAAAAACACCAATTGAGAGATCCATCATCAACTACATCGGACAGTGACCTCAATCCCTCTGGAAAACCTCATTGCCATCAGGACAGATGACATGAAAGAGGGTTTCACTGCAATGAAGAAAGGGAAAGTAGCCGGCAAAGATGGTATCCCCCTGGAATTTCTTCATCTTTAGCCAATATGGTATTAATCAAATAGCAATTAGTAGTAAACTCAACTAGAAACAACTAGGCAAAAATCTCAATGAATAAAGAGACTGCTTCAAAGGTGTAGTTGTGTCTTAAGATATCTTATCTGGTTGTGGCACTTTCAGCTTCTTGTAATGCATCCCAAGTCTGTTCCAAATACCACAGAACTTTTCCTTTGGGAAAAGGCTAGGTTAGAAACTGAAGTGCCATGGTTTCTCTCTAAGTGGCACACTTTACAAAAGCTGCAAACTTTTCAGCATGCAGCTCCACAGTAAACATGATAAACTTCTAAGTTAATATATTGTGTCCGTTGGATATCAATTGTTGTATGGAATGAATTAGTCCTAACAACTTTTGCCTTTTACTAGTGGTATTTTCACTGTTGTTAGGGTTCACAGTGACAAATACTGTGTAGTATATTACATAAGCTTCCAAGTTTGTGTATCAGAATAAAGATGCCCATAGTAACCTGTAAAGCTATTCATAGCCTTGATCTAGACTTACCCTTTGATTTGGTTGTTTTTAATGCTCATTAGCTCCTACAAGAGCCAGTCAAGATCTGGTGCAGCTTGCTTAATATCTACCAAAATGGAGCATATTTTGGGTAATTGTCTCCCCCAACAATCTCAGAGGAGTTGCCGCTTACAAGCTTTAAAAGTGCCCTGTAAAATAAAATTTTAAAATGTATTAGTGTCCTTTTCTGTATTAAATATGTTTAAGGACCATTTTGGTTTTCTGAGGTTTTATTAAAATTAGAAATTCAGGCCTTGGCTACCCTGCTTTCCCTGGAAGATTCTGTGAATGATCAAAGAACATGTATCATGATAATTGACATGCCATCTAAATGAAACCTAAGTGAGTCTAATAATCTAATAAATAATTTTAGACAGACTGTATAAAATGGTTTTTCATTTGGTTTTGCTAATGCCTATATAACTCAAATGTCTGAAAAGCACTTGGGAGAAAAGCTGTCTTTGTCAAAAATATAATGCCCCATCTCTTCAATTAAAGGCTGAGAAAGCCTGTCAGAGAATCCCAACAAGTCCTTCACCAAAGGTAAGGAAAACAGTAATGACTTTCCTGATATTTTTCATGGATTAGAGTGATGTGGGGGGAGGGCTTTTTGTTGATTTTAAGGGCAGGAAAAAAACCATTTCAGTTAATGAAATATATTCCAGGTGCTTTTGTGCACCAAAAAGAAGCTAAAAGGAGCACAAATCCATTAAAATAAAAAAACAATGTTTTTTTTTCCAGTTTGCTTTAAAAATCTCATTGGCATTGCAGTTCTTACTGTTATTCTGCCATGTCCGTGTAGCACCTGATGAGGAAACAAAGAAGCTGAAATTGCTCTGTTTCCTTTGCCCTTTCAATACAGCCCTCTTACTCTTAGTCAAACTTGAGAGCTCTCTGACCTTTAAACACCACCACTTCTTCTTGCCATGCATGAATACCTGAAGCCCTAAAGTCCCAGTCTCTCTGTGATTATTCTCTTCAAAATGATAGGGGATTTTTGACTAACTCTTGTGGCAAACTGCCAGCTTCCCCCTGCTGGGTCTCATGCTTTACCTTCTCTTCCTGGGCCAGGGCACCCACAGCTACCGCGTCTGCCCTGGCTGTAGAGAAGCTTTGCCTCCTGGCCTGGGAGGAAACCTTTTTGAGCTGCTCCAAACCTTGTGACAGCTTTTCCTGTGTTTGTTCCCTCCCCCTCCTTCAGGGAAGGCAGGGTTTAAATACGCCTGCCTGGCCCTTCCTTGGGGCTAGGTGCCTCTAATCGCCTTGCTGTGCTTTTTCTGCCTGCAGGGTAGAGAGTTTTAAACCCTTTAGGACTCTCTGGCCTGACTTTATCACAACCCCCGCTCCCCCCACCGCTCCACCCTAGGGGATTGGGCTCCTTGGGAGGCATAATGATGTACTTGTAACAGGCCATCCATTTGCGTCTCCTGCCACATCTTCCGCTGTTTCCCTGTGCCAGGAAACAGGGCCTGGGCGGACTTAGTGAACACGGGCAGAACACTCCATGGAGACCTCCCTTCTAATCCCCGGGTTACTACCCGTCGGGGAGTCTTCCTGGGGAATAGGGACCCAAACTCTGGGAAGTTGCTACCTATGAGTATGGGGTAGGGAAGTCTCAGGACAATGCCCACTGTTACCTTCCCCATTTTTCCCTGAATCCTAACCTGGACTGGAGTGGTCGGATACCAACTCCTGGCCCACCAGCTTCCCTGAGACCAGCGCGATAGCACTCCCCGAGTTTAGTAGGGCCACGGTCCTGATACCGTTTACCTCTACTAGCCTCATATCTTTGGGTGGTCTCCACCACCCCCACTAGGTAGACCAGGCTACAGGAACCAGCCCAATCCCTCAGCCCACTTTGCATGGGCTCATCCCTGTTGTGGCACTGGGCTGCTATATGCCCCAGTTCCCCACACATGTAACACCTGCATCCCTGTCATGACAGTCTGGCATCCTTCTGGGTGCCCAGCTTCAGGCTGGGACCCCCTCCCCTGGGATCCCCTTGGTGGGCTTAGGCCACTCTCCAGCCCCCCTGCTTCCCAACATGGGGTTGCCTGTAGTCTCAGGAGTTTGGGCCCTTGAGCCGGGGAACAACCCCTTGTCCCGGCACCCTTCTTCCCTGGCAGTCCATGAAAATCCCCTGGCCGCCAACTCTCTCTCCACAATGGTGACCACATCATCATATGAGGTGGTGTCAGTCCGGCTAACCCCTCACGAACTGGTCCAGAATGAGGGTACCATGACTCAGTCTGTGTCTTGGACCTCCGGGGACCGTCATTTTCACACCAGGTGAACCAGGTAAAAAAGCTGGGACCTTGGTGCCTGGCCCTCCTGTACCTCCATTCATGGAATCGCCAAGCTCGTGTGGCTGTCATCACGCCCAACCTTGCAAGAACCTCTGCCTTCAGCTGAGTGTAGTCATAATAGGCCTTCTGGGCCGGCCTCCCGGACCAGGGCAAGGATACTGGCCCACTGCTCTCGGGGCCAGGCTTCCTGCTGGGCCATCCTCTCCAAAGCCAGCAGGTATGCCTCCACATCATCTCCCTGCATCAGCTTTTGCAGATAGCTACCTGCCCCATAGGCTGCGCCCGCCTCGCTCCACTAGGAGTCTCACCTGGCCCACCACATCCTGCAGTAAGGCACGGTCCTGGGCAGCCTGGCTCATCAGCAGGTGGTTGGTTTCCTGCTGCAACCTCGTGGCCTCCTGCTGGGCAGCCGTGGCTTGCACCAGGGCTTTCACCAGCTCCTCCATCTGGGAGGGTGGTGTGGGCAAACCCGCCCTGGCTTAGTCCACTGTGCGGAATCCCTTCCGACACCACGTGGCAAAACTGCCGATTCCCCCCTGGTGGGTCTCACGCTTTACCTTCTCCTCCTGGGCAGGGCGCCCCCAGCTACCCTGGCCGTAGAGGAGCTCTGTCTCCTGGCCTGGGAGGGAACTTTCTCCCCTAGCTGCTCCAAACCTTCTGGCAGTTTTTCCTGCATTTGTTCCCTCCCCCTCCTTTAGGGAAGGCAGGGTTTAAATACACATGGCCTGGCCCTTCATTGAGGCCAGGCACCTCTAATCACCCTGCTCTGCTCTCTCTTCTGCCTGCAGGGCAGAAGGTTTTAACCCTTTAGGGCCCTCTGGCCTGACTTTATTACACACTATCTTAGCACAAAAATGCCTAGGATCCCTTTGATTAAATTCTCTACTGTTTTACTAACATACCCCCAGGCTACAGACTGTGGACCAGATCTTGAGCCAGTGTAAATTGTCTTAACTTCATTGGTATCAGTGTCTGTTTCTCCTCTTTGCAAATGAAAGCGTGTTTATTGCCAAGGATCAGAAGACTGTTTGCAGAAGTCTTTGCCCTGAGATGTCCCACAAAGGTTAATATAGGTATACACATTTCCCTTTGTTGGAAATATACACACATACAGCATGGCTATGTTTATATAGGAATCAGTGTATGGTCAATGGCCATTTTGAATTTTTCGTTCATTGAACAAAGGAGAACAGGATGTGCGTGTCTGTAATTAATGGGCCAAGGAAACTTCTGCATTTTAGGTGAAATAATGTCTGTATTCAATTACCCTAAGTCAGAGGATGTCATACCCAAAGTCAGCATGTTCTTCTAGGGAACAGACTGACTTTAATTAACTGAATTTTAAACAGTAATTAAAATGGGTAATATTGTTAGGTGATGTTGAACATGTGGTGTTAAGCAATGCTACACAGTGCAGATAAATTTGATAAGACTTTGCACTTGCACAGCCCCCTGGATTAAAATTATTGTTTTAATTCCATGCTAGTTTTATTAAATATTTAGAAGTCAATTGAAACCTGGACTTAAAGTTCATCTTAACTGGAAATTCCAGAACCTATAAAAGCTGTCGCAATATAAATCTAGACATTCCGTTTTATTGGTGCCAAGGCTGGGGTCATGAACCCTGGGTGCTACTGAAATATATGAATATCCAACAACAAAAATACCAGCAGCAAAGTTCTCAGCAAGTATTGCTAGAGGAACACTGCTGGACAAACAGTCTCTCACTACCGTAATACCGATCTCTGGGGAAGCTTTAAAACTGAATTTGCAACCGAGAGCAGCATTTCAGAAACACAACTGCATATGTTACGTTTGGTTAGTCTTTGATGTGGTTTCTGCCCATCCACCCAATCGTGCAAAGTGCTGAGGGCACTCAACTCCCAGGATATGGGACTTCAGACTTCTCAGCCTTTCACACAATTGCATCCTCATCAATAACATGTTACTTCAACTTTCATTATTCCCACCCTCCACAGTAAAATTGGACACCCACTCGTCTACTGAAAACTGAATGAACTGGAAAATTAACCTTATGATAGAATAAGCCAGGAAGGATCTATTTGTAGTCTCAAAGCTCAAGATCCAGTCATGATAAAGTCCAATAGACAGGGATATAACCTTCGTATTTCAAGAATGACAAACAAAAGGAGTTTTGTTCATCTGCTGTTTTGGTGGGGAAGAGCTGTAGAGAGAACTTGATAGAACATGACAATTTCTCACATGCAACATCAAAGACGACCCACAAAGGTAGAAAAACAAAAACCTGGACTTCTGCTGTCTTTGCTTCTTTTTGATCTATACAGAAGGCACAAAAGGTTTTTCTTTTCCAAAAAGTTTCTCGCACCCCCCCCTTGTCTTTCACATTAGAAATGCAAGTCATGTCTAGAATGGAAGGCTATCTAATTTATGAATTGCAATGGAGAGAAGGCTGGACACTTACCTTGAGCCTATTTATCCCCATTCTTTCCCCCCTTGATGTCCTTTTCCTCTAGGGAGACTGACAGATCACATGCTAGTTTCAGTTTGATCAGACCTGCGGAAAAAGTTAAGACACACACACACAGATTTGGCAGAGTGTCTGAAAGGCAGCATGCTATGGATGAGTTGTGTGTCTGCTATTTTAGAGACCTGTGTTCTACTCCTAGCACCAGTAGAAATTGCCTTATGCAACCTCTCAGTTCTGCTAGAAATGCAGGGAACACTTGCCTCCTTCCCAAGGTAAGAGTCCTGAAGCAGACAGGATTATTAACCAAGTCAGTAGAAATTCTGAACTTGATTATTTCCAGGCTCCTGGGCCTGCATACCTTCTTCTAAATTATACACCATTCTGCTGATTATGTTGTTCTGACTATGTCCCATCCTATGAAAGAATCAGAAACAAGCTTCACATTTGTGACGTGCTCCACATGCATCTTTTATTCTGATTCTTAGTGGGGCCAATTCATAAGGCAATTCATTCAAGTAAAAGTCTGCAGAGAACACACATTTTCAGTCAATACAAAAGCCTTAGGCTTTCTGTCCTCTCCCGCACTCCCTAGACTATCCCATCCAAATACTTAAAGAGAAATTTTCATTTAGGCACCTAAGAGGACACCTGTCCATTTTTAAATGTCATTCCTTTAGGTTGTGATCTTAATCTAGAAAGCATTATAATATACTGTATTTTAAGGGAAAAGATCGATCCTAAAATAAAACTAGTATAACCAAAAAAGATCAAAAGTGTGCAGATTGTTGATCAAGCACTATATAACATGCTGAATATTTCTTTGAATGTAACATGAATATTCTGCATATGGAAAAAAAAAGGTTACAAGATTTTCAAATTATATTCATCGCAATCCCTTACAGAGGTTATATATATATATGCATTTAAAAAAAACACACCTTCAGCTTTTATCTGTATTGTATTGATTTAGTAGACTGGCAGGTCAACCTCCTCTGGCTGGTATTTAAGGCATGAAAAATTGACATCAAGGGCAAAAAATGTTTAAGTATAGACTGCTTACAAAAACCAAATAAGAAGTGTGAGGTAAATGGAAATAAATCCCAAATTATCTCAAGTCAATCCTTTCCTCCCAAACAATGCACAGAAGAAAATGGCTTATACTTGTTAACTCAAGGCTGAAAGAAACACGAAGGGCCTGATCCAAAGCCTAAGACTCCCAGTGACTTCAGGGCCCTAAATTTGTAACAATCAAAGAATCAGAAACCAAACTAGTTGTAGGAACAAGCAGCTTCAAACCAGTTACTGCATCTTTTGTACAGCACTCCTTTGAATGTTTCTCAAGAGCGGCTTTTAAAGTACCATTTAGGATCATTCCTTTATAAGAACATAACAGCCATATTGGGTCAGACGAATGGTCTCTCTCACCCAATATACTGTCTGCCAACAGTGGTAATTGCCAGATGCTTCAAAGGGCATGAACAGAACAGGACAATTATCTAGTGATCCATCCCGTCATCTAGTCCCAGCATCTGGCAGTCACAGGCTTCGGGACACTACTAGCTCCATCAAGAGCTTTCTCCATGAACTTATCTAATTTTTTTTAAATACATGCTATAATTTTGGCCTTCACAACCTCCTGTGGCAGCAAGTTTCACAAGTTGACTCCACATTCTGTGAAGTACTTCCGTTTGTTTTAAACCTGCTGCCTATTAATTTAATTTGGTGACCCCTGGTTCTTGTGTTATGTGAAGGAACACTTTCTTGCTCACTTTCTCCAAACTATTCATGATTTTATAGACCTCGGTCATATCCTCCCTTAGTTATCTCTTTTCCAAGGTGAATTATACCAAACTTTTTAAATTGCTCCTCATACAGAAGCTGTTCTATACCCTTAATCATTTTTGTTGCCACTCGCTGTACCTTTTCCATTTCTATTGTATCTTTTTTGAAGATGGTGACCAATATGACAGGCAGTATTCAAGATGTGGGCATTCCATGACTTTATATATTGGCATTATGATATTATCTGTCTTATCTATCCCTTTCCTCCTGGCTCCTAACATTGTTAGTTTTTTGACTGCCGCTGCACAATGAGCAGATGCTTTCAGAGAATTATCCACAATGACTCCAAGATTTCTTTATTGAGTGATAACAGCTAATTTAGACCTCTTCATTTTGTCCATACAATTGGGATAATGTTTTCCAATGTGCATTGCTTCGCATTTATCAACATTGAATATCATCTGCCATTTTGTTGCTCAGTCACTCAGTTTTGTGAGGTGCCTTTGTAACTCAGTCTGCTTTGGACTTACCTATCTTCGGTAATTTTGTTTCATTTGCAAAGGTATGACTCAGAAATGGTGCGGAATGTACTCCTTTAAGACACTAAAGAGGTGGTTGTTCAGATCCACATGAATCGCGACATCTTCAAACACAATAAAGCACATAATGGAGTTTCTTCAAAAGTTTATTTCAATTTGAATTATGGGGCCAGCCAGGTGTTCTGATAAGAAATGCATTTTTTCTCAGGAGAAATGAAATACTTTCATGGAAGTAGAATTACAACTGTATACATCAATATTTAAAAAAAAATAACCTCACATTAAATAACTTTTAGTAATATCTTTAAGCCTTCACGCAGATGAGAAGAAACTACTTCCAGTATAATAGAATTTTTTTAATATGAATACCATGTCAAATGATTTAAAATTTAAATACAACTTCTTGAACGCCAACATTCAAATGCTTTCACATATTAAAAAAGTTATCATATCCACTGTTTCCCAGACCCAGTAGGAGAGAGAAAAACCAATACCCCAGTCCGAATTTCTTCGCTTCTTTACATATATAAATTTTAGCATTTCTACATTTTTCTAAAGTGGAAGCCTTGTGTGTTATGGAGAATAACTTGGCAAATAATGTTTTCTTCCACTCAACTATGATAAACCAAAATATAAGACTGTTAGTGCTGAACTATAATACCATCTAATGACCAATTTTGCCTGCCTACATAAATGACTTTAAAAATAGAGATCTCTCATTTTCATTAAGATTAATTTGCTATTTTCCAGGAGACAATATGAATCAGTTTGCAATAGACAGATTAAGAACGTTAAAGAGACCAAAGACAATGTTAAGAGCCATTTTATATTACCCAAGTTAAAACACCCCATCTTCTGGAGCTTCAAAATTAGCTAAAATTTCAATCAGGGGTTTCATCTTGCTAAATGTGAATCATTTTAATCAGCAAGAGGACAGGAAGTAATGAATAATTTTATGGCATTCTCAGTTAGGTTCAGCCACGCAGAATTTGAACATTCAAACTCCAACTCATAAGGTGGTTGTGATTTTAGCATTATTATAAGATGAATAGATACAATTTTAATAACATTGTTTAGGTACATTTAGAAGATTTTTTTGTTATGGTCACAGTAACAAAAGCCAACATGGTGCAAAATCACTTGGTTTGGTTTTTTTTGTTTTATAAATACTGATAGTGTGCAGCATTAAAGAACAGGATTTGACGAAATTAAATCATTTTGTCGCCACTAGGCCATCCATGAAATTATGTTTCTCTAAGTCAAAGGGAAATTATTCACTTTCACAGCTATTGTACTGAGTTATCTGCTGCAAGAAAGCAAAGGTGGTCTCTGTAGACCCCCGTGAAGAAAAAGGAATCAATATTAATTTATCACAACCTTGGCCATTTGCAGAACACAGCACTAATTTACGTGAATAAGGCCAATATTAACCAGTAAGAATACAGTTTAAAGGGTTGCAGTTCTATATTTTAGCCTAACCTAATTGATGGCACCCCATTAGATAAGTGAATACAAAGAAATTGTTTTTTTTTCCTTTTGATGCTGCAGTATTTAAGAAATGTTAAATCAGCACTCTCAAATGATCTGAAGTATTCAGTTACATATGAGCATTCATTTTGCAGAACTCAATATTAGGTAATAGTTACAGACTAATACAATAACATTCCTCTGCTGTACAAATTAAATCATATTTTTAAAGAAATGAGCAGCCTAGGAGTTATATACAAAAGAAACCAGCAAGCATTGTTGAAATGAAATGCAAAATGTCACTGCTAGCTCTACTGTTTGAAATACCTTCAAAGTAAAATTAATAAAACCCTTAGACCATATTTCCAAGTTTACAACTCAATTCTCAGAAAATCATATGTTGAAAAAAATCTATAAAGCAGTGAAAGGCATATTATATACATTTCCCTTGTGAACCTTGAGATTTCACTCTTTTAAAAGTTGCTAAGTTCAATTTATTTGCAAGACAACTGTTTATCCCAATAAGCTCACATCTTAGATGCATTTCCCCTTTGATTACAAATAAAGCACTGCACATTTTTTTTTTAAAATCAAGGCATACAAATTTATACTATGGTGCCAAGTATGCACAGGTCACATTGTGCTCATATTTCCAACAAGGTAAGTGCAAACATACGATTTAATCAGATTTGCAAGCATGCAACCTGTTGCTTAACTACATTAATACCTTCTTTCCTAAACCAAACTATTATCTATGTTTGCTTTCATGAACCTAGTATCTTTTTTCCAGGACTCCTAAAACAAGAAGTGTCTTTGAATTCTGAAATGACACAAATATCAAGAAAGTCCACATTGTGCAAGAAAGCAGCAGCTATGTTTTTCAACTTGGACTAAAAAAGAAAAGAGAAAAACAGAAACCGTTCACTGAACAGCAGATTAGCAGTAATGTTCCTCATGAATCGATAGGATGCCTGATGCTGAATATCTAACAGCAAATGCTGAATTTGGGTTTAATATTTTAGGGGTTTATTGGAGATTAAGCTTCTTGCTGTGCTGGTCTCTTCAAATCCCTGATCTGTTTAACTAAATAGGTCTTCTCATCATTAAATTGTTCATCTTCGGTCCTGTCATTCTGAAACTTGCTGAGGAACTCAATAAGTTTGGTCTGGTTCTTTAAGAGGATGTCTAAGATAGGCTGTGTCTTGTTAGGGTTGGCTACAAACACCTGCAACAAAAGAAGATGGAGGTTAGCATAAACACTGGAAAGGGCAGGCTCAGTTAGAGTTACACCTCGCTAACACAAGTGTGATGACAGCGGATTACTATTATGAATGTTCTCTCTCTCCAGCGTTTTTGCACGCGAAAACACAAATGTCATATTTGAGAAGATTCATTTAAAATGAAAACCAATTGTATATGTTATCGAGGTAGAAAATTGAGGACCCAATTCTGATGTCAATGGGGGCTACCTGGTCATGACATCCTGTGGGAGGCACTCAGCATCTCATAGGATTGAGTTCTGTAGCGACTGCATGATTTTATGTATCTAGCATCATCGATAGAGACCAGAGATGGTTATAAACCTTTATGCAGGGTTACTCTGACTGTAGCTAACTCCCCAACCTATTACTATTCATTAATTTATGTCTACTATTAAACAAAAAGGGAAGTTGTTTTAACACACAACCCACGATTTAGATTTTTTTTAAACCGATTAGTTGGTTTGAAATACTGCAGGTATCCTCCACAGTACTATTCAGCATGAAGCAGACCTGTTTAGAATCCTTAGGATGGTGTTGAATTACTTCTAGAAATCACAGCATACATTCACCCCTCCATCATTTTCAATTCATACCGAATTTTAGAAGAGGTAGGTTATGCTAACAATAACCATCCAAAAACCATTTAGCATTTCCTGAATAAGTACTTTGCAGCAAAAGAAAGAATCAGGTAATTTTTCAGAGCAGACAGATCTGAGGTTTGCCATCATTATCGACTAACCTTACTACCTGTGTAAATGAGGCTCACTTTAGAAGCCATTAAATGGTTTTATGATTTCTGGTACCATACCTTAAAGACGTGAAAGGCCTCAAACTGAATATTGCGACTCTTGTCTCGTAGAAGGTTCATCATTAGTTTCAGATTTTCCGGTTTACTGATGTATTTTGTCATAATTGTAAAGTTGTGTCTGTCCAATAGCAATTCACCAAGCAACTAAGGGTAGAAAATGTGACAGAACAATGAATTACTGAAATCTTACGAGTTCAAATACAATTTTTCATCATAGGGGCTGCAAAGCGCGTTGATTGACATCAGTCACTAAAAGAGGTAACACACACTCGGGTCTCCTGCCTCCCAGTTCAAGGTATTTTGATGTGGGGAATTTTCCCTTCTTTCTCTCAGCGTTGCTGAAAAACCGCATGCTTTTCCTCTCCCCCCTTAGGATGTGCAGGGATTGTCGAGAAATGGCTGCTTTGTTTTGGCATTTTAATTTCCAGTTAAATAGAAAATGTAAGTTTGTGACAAGAATGTGGGAAAAAGTGTAGTGCAAATAAAGGCTGCTTAGATTTATATGAATTTTTAAATTGTTGGGTGTTATTTTTGGGAGCCAAAAGGGTTCAAAATTTGTTAAGATACCATGAAAATTTCAGAGTGATTTTTCTATGTTTATTTTCCTCCCATTAACATTTGTAAGTGACCAAAATACCCTATAAAAATTAGAGATGGCTTAATGAGTACTTTACTTTTTTGTTGGGTGGTGATTTTTGTTCTAAAGCAAGACACTGTTCCAGCTCCAGAAAGGTTTTTTAGGTCCTGCCAAAAGGCAAAATCCTGGCTCAAATTTAACCATAGAGCTACTCTCAGTACACACCCAAAAGGATAACGGATACCTTTGCTTGGTGATAACTAGTGTGGTAAAGTCAGGCCAGAGGGCTGCCAAAGGGTATACCAGGGCCGGTATGTGGGCCCTAAAGGGTTAAAAGCCCTTCACCCTACAGGCAGAGGAGAGACTGCAGAGGGACCCAATGAAGGGCAAGGGCAGGGGTATTTAAACCCTGCCTTCTGAGGGACACAGCCATCTCTGTAGAGCACTGAGATACAGACTAAACAGTCTTAATTGTAAGCGATACTGAACATCATGGCTTTGTGGTTAAGCCACTGGGACTGGAGTTGGGAGGAACCAGGCTCTATCTACAACTCTACTATCCCTGTGTGAGGTTGGGTAGCCACTTTCCAGGTTGTGGTCACTAATGGTTACAGTCCCATTATTTTTTGCATCATCCTAATTTAAAAGATAATGTTTGCTTTTTAAAAAGCTAACTTTAGTCTAAAATAAAAGAAAATGAAAAAATATAAACAGTAATTAGCATTATGACAATTATAGTAATATGTGATGAAATGAACGAGCTCTGCTTTTTAGTCTTTTGTTGCACATTTGAGGTTCCCAACACACACTTAATCTTCAGAAATTGATATTTTCTACTACAAATGGTTTTTCTCCACTCAGAGCAATGTTAAAAATTCTCTAGTAAACGATAACAGTGACTTGACCTTCTATATATGTATCCAAGTCTCAAATTACCACTCAACCGTGCAAGCATGCATGATATTACTGTGGGGGGAAAGGAAGCTGTGTCTTCTAATCTACTTACTCCCTCCACAGAGTTAAAAAAAATTCCAAAAAATTAACACCCCCCCCCCCCCCCCCCAAAAAAAAGAAACCAGTTAAGGTTGCTTAACAGGAACATCCATCTATTCAAACACTTAAAAGCAAGGATGTGTGTGTCCAGTTAACGTGTCCTCCTTTAACATATCAACCCCCACACCCTGCACTCACCCGTCCATAGGTGAGCGCCATACACTTCCAACATGCACTGTAGCACACTATAGTAGAATGCTGATTCCTCACAACTGTGCAATATCTTAACTGCAACCTCATACTTCCTTATGGAAAATTAACATCACACAGCTGACCAGTACATGGATGTTTAATAGATATCTATGTGGATGCGGCTGTGGTTGACGATTATATGTATTTTAGTGTATTTTATTCAGTGATGCACTTGGGCCCTGACCTTTGTGGAAATAAGTCTAAAACGAATCAGTGCTTATGCTGGAACAGCTAGTCCTGTACAGAAAAGGGGATGAACGGAACCAGTATAAGGCACCTCTACACCAATGTAAAGTCATCTGCGTTGCTTTACTTGTACTACTTTATTTAGATCTGTATAAAATCACATTCCTGATGATACATTATACCAGTATAAAAACTGTATGCAGACTAGTCAGTTTCAAACAAAAGCCTGACTGTAAACTCTTTGGTGCATGTGCTATCTTCATGTGTGTTTGTACAGTGCTTAGCACAATGGGGCCCTCAGCCCATTTGGGCCTTCGGGAGTTACTGCAATAAAAGATTGAATAATAGTCAGTATTCATAAAAACCAATGAAAGATCTCTCTTGCATCTTCAAACTGGAGAACAGTAGTTGGAGACACCTGGCTTATAGTGAACATCAAGTTATCCCTAGTTACAAAATTTTTAGTCAAGAAATATCACCCATACAGATATACCTGCCCCTATTTGTGGAGTACGTACTGGGGAAGCATCCTTGCTGCCAAATTTGTCTCTCTGGGAAAGGTGAGGGAGTCCCTATAACACCTCTGGGGAAAAAATGGTGCCCTTTGCCATTGCTCCAGCCTCTTTGGTTCTGCCTGCTGTTCATGCTCTCTCTGGGCTCTGCCCCTGCAGCCCTAACCCTGCTGCCATCACTCCAAGTGGAAGACAGAACTATGCTGGAAGGGTGAGGCGAGAAGGGGGCTCTGTGTTGCTGTGTGCCCCAGATTGCTTTAATCCAACCGTGCTACCAAGTGATGAAAATAAACTCTTTGGCAAGTCTACAAATAAAACCCTATTAAAATAATTATTTAAAATCAGTATTTTTACTGTTTTAAATTGGGATTAAATCAGTTATTTAAGCCATTCTGATTTAAACTGATTCACTCCGGAATTAACTGGAATTCTCTTGTGAAAAAAATGTGGCACTCCTAAAAGTAAGTAAAACTACTTTACCTTAAGTGACTGCCTTTTCGTCACATAATTTTCTGAATGAAGTAACTTCTCATACTCACTGAAGAACTGAAAGGATGAAGAGAAAAATCAGGACCTTTCCAAGTGTCACAAATACTGCTTCTGAATGAATGAATTAAACTGGGGGGAGCCGTAAAAGCTATGTAAATAAAAATTTAAAATTCTACTGAGACAAGTTTTTCAATATTATATCACTAGTGTTTAAAATTCTAACAAGCTTTTTAAAAATGTAATTTCTTTGTTCTTTTGGGAACTTTGAACATTTGAACTGCCATATAATGAAGGAAGTTAATTGGTAATTCTTTAAGCAACAAAATTTCATAGACTATCAAATGATTTAAGTTTTTATTAAAATCAGAACTGGCCAACAGATGGAGCAAAGCTATCAAACATGTCTTTGTGACTAAGACATCTTATATGGACAACTGAAAAAAAAAAGGGAAAAGGGTTCCCTCTAGTGGAAAATTCATTTTCACAAAGGTAGATTTTCATCTTTTCAGATACTCAGTTTAAGTTTTTGATGCTGAAAAGCTGAGAATTTTAAAACTAATCTCTATTTTACCAACACTAATAAGTGCAAACCTAAATTTAATTAACACAGTACATAAACTGAAATATTGGTAATTCTTAAGTAAGAATCCAAGCTATAAGACACAAAGAATGAAAAAGTATTAACTTTTCACTCAAAGGAAAATTATTCTACATCAAACATCAAAAAGTTGTGAGAAACTTACCCTATCGTAATGCTGTTCCAAAAAGTCTGCACTCAGCAACTTGTGTCTCGTAAGTAAATCCTGAAAAAGCATGTTATGTTTAAGCAATATTTTCCAATTTTAAAAAATGTTTATTCAAAAAATAAATATTCATTCTGGATGCCTTTGAAGAGTTAGTCTAATTAATCCAATGAAGGATTTTAATATACTATGGAAAGAAAGAGAAGGAAGTTGGAATATAGTTGTAAGATCTTCGGTTATGGTTGGAGAAACTCATAGCACAACTTAGGAAGGGGTCTGCTAAATGCTGTGCTGGTTCCCACAGGTAAATCAGAGCAACCTGTAGGCTTTTTTTTTTACTTGTGTCACCTAACAACAGCCTCAAAGGACTGATACAGCTGCTTGGGATCGCAGGGGCACAAGGAAACCCAGTCCATACTCTGTGCGACAAGGATGACACATAAGTCACTGTACTACCAGAAGAGATCTACAACACCACAGGATCCACTTACATTACTCATTATTTGTACAGTGTTAGCACCTACAGGTCCCAATTATGAATCAGCACCAATCATGCAAGGCCCTACACGAATAAAATGATAGTCCCTGCCCTGAAGATTTTATGATCGAGAGTAAAATTATTAAATTTCAGTGCTGGAATAAATATTATCTTGAACATAGCAAATATATCTGAAGCCATATCTTATTGCCATGTGCTTAGAAACAGGAAGGAATGTGTTCACTTGATGTAGCCACTTCACAGACAATGTCACAAACTTTGTTCTCTGTGTTCATAGGCTGACTCCATATGTGAATGTAACATCCAACATCTGAGATTACCTATTTGAGATGCTGTAGAAACGTATGCTATTTTAACTATTTAGATATGGTATGCAATTTACCTTGAATGTGGCGAACGCATCTGAAGCAATGTCAAACGTTGACATTTCCACGTATCTAAAGAAATCATAGAATTGCTCTGACAACAAGATTATTTTAGCAAGTGGTTCATGTCTGATGCATTCTCTTAACATTATTCCACAATTTAGAGCAATTTCTGGAGATTCGTACCTGCAAAATGAGAAACCCATATAAATACCTTTAAAATGTAGTACTGCAACTTTATATATAATTAACAGTATGCTATAGTATGTTATCAAGTCAACTTAAACATTTAAATAATTAAGCGGTATTTATCAGTATGTTAAATTCCACTTTCAGATGTTCTGCGAAACATTACCAAAAATCAGTAAGATGATCAATCTGTTGCTTGTATGAATCACTTGTATCTTATGATGTCCCATTTTAAACATATATGTTCATATGTTTCCACATATGGAACTTGACTCAGATAGCAAGCTTTTCTAAATGTGCAATAGGTCCTCTACATAGGTTGGGACAGAAGATTTTTGTTATTTCAGATCATCCATAGGGACCTGGTAGAAGTTTGCCCTTTGAGTGGTATTTACAATTTATAACCCCAGTACACTGTCAAACTTGTTAATTTTATACTGAACAGTGAGAGTATGACTTTTTTAGGTGAACTTCACAAACACCGTTCCATGTGGTCAAAAGAATAAGCATTTGCATTGTAATTAGTTTGTCAAAATGTGAAAGTAGTCATCTGAAATCTATGGATCTCCACATATTTAAATCAGCAGGATTCTTGCAAATCATAAAACTTTCACACTTTTCAAAGCCTAGTTCTGCTGCTAATGGTTTGTTCACATTCACCTTAATATCTTAAAATTCTTTAAATCTGGCTATACCAGATGCATCATATGTATGACATACAACAGATCAGTAAGTACTTCCATCAACTATAAGCAAACACCTGTTTCAAACTTTTTACTTATGCACATAAAGAAATGTTTCGTGGTTGCTGTCCTAGGTTATACTGCCCCGAAGACAACAATATGCTCCAGTGAACAAGATCCTGGATTTGAAGTAAGGAGATGACGCTGCTACTGACCGGTCTGACAGTTTAGGCAAGTCATTTCACCTCTCTGTGCCTCAATTTCAATACCTTCCTTTGTAAAGCACTTAGAGAAAGCACTGTATAAGTATTTAGTATCATCGATATGTTCTTACTTGATATTATATTAATAATAATCTTGCCCTTTGAATCTTTAAGATGCCTTGGTTTCTGCCAAAATGAGACTGTAGCATAGGAAAAGTTAGAAGTATTCTGTGGCATGCTGGATTTCTTTAAAATATACTGTGTGCAAATCTGGTCATCACATCTCAAAAAAACTGGAATCGAAAAAGGTAAGAAAAGGGCAACTAAAATTATTAGGGATACGGACAGCTTCCATATGAGGAGAGATTAATAAGACTGCGACTTTTCAGCTTGGAAAAGACGACTAAGGGGGAATATGATAGAGGTCCATAAAATCATGACTGGTGTGGAGAAAGTAAGTAAGGAAGTGTTATTTATTTCCTCTCATAACATAAAAGCTAAGGGTCACCAAACGAAATTAATAGGCAGCAGGTTTAAAACAAACAAATGGAAGTACTTCTTCATACAACACAGTCAACCTGTGGAACGCTTTGCCAAAGGGTGCTGTGAAGGCCAAGACTATAACAGCGTTCAAAAAAAGAACTAGGTAAGTTCATGGAGAATAGCTTTATCAATGGCTATTAGCCA